>QLTV01001119.1:2313918-2340621 GCA_003457575.1 Thermophis baileyi
GTGGCATAGTTCTATGTTGTCTAAGCCCAGAATTTCAAGTCTGGTGGAGTAAGGTATTCTGTTGCGAGTAGAGGAGTGGAGTACTCTTCGCGTGAAATATCTCTGGACTCTTTCGGTTGTATTAATGTCTGATATGCAGTGCGGGTTCCAGACAGATGAGCTGTATTCAAGAATTGGTCTAGCAAAAGTTTTGTATGCCCTAGTTTGCAGTTCAATATTACCGGAGAAGAAGCTATGCAAGATTAGGTTAACAACTCTTAATGCTTTTTTGGCAATGCTGTTACAGTGAGACTGGCACTTAGATCCTTAGATATGAGTACTCCAAGGTCCTTAACAGAGTGGGGGTCGTCTTCGAGGTCATATCCGCCCAGCTTGTATTTTGTGTTCTGATTTTTTTTTTTTGCCAATGTGTAAGACAGAGCATTTGTTGGTCCATATTTGGAGTTGCCATGTGTTTGACCATTCTGACACATAGTCAAGGTCATTTTGTAGGGCAGCAGCATTGTTGGTGGTGTTGAACAGTTTTACAGATAAGATTTTAGTTTTAGAAGTAGTTTGTCATGTATCACTGAATCAAAGGCTTTACAGAAGTCTATATAAATTGCATCTATTGTTTTACCCTGGTCAATGCTTTAACATGCTCAGATCAGATGAAAGAAGCAGCATGAAATGAAAATCCTACTTGTTCATTCATTAATGAAACTAAACTTTTGAAATAAATATAACTCAAAGAATTAATAAAATATTTAATTTTACAGGGTGTTCCAGGGCCACCTGGACCTCCAGGTGAGAAGGTAAGGCTGGCTTCTTTGGCACTTTTATTCAGTATAAATTATTTGGAAAAATAATCGAAGTACAAATATTTATTTAAATATTTTATAGACATTGATGGACAAAACAATCTAAATTAACTGAATAACACTACAGAATAACAAAGTTGGAAGGGACCTTGGAGGTCTTCTAGTCCAACCCCCTGTTCAGGCAAGAAACCCTATACCATTTCAGACAAATGGTTGTCCAATCTCTTCTTAAACTTCCAGTGTTGGAGCACCCACAACTTCTAGAGCAGTGATGGCGAACCTTTTTTGATTTGCATGCCAAAAGGAGGGGGCGTGGGGGGGTCACATGCACACGTGCCCACACCCATAATTCCATGCCCCCCCACGCATGCGCACGTGACCCCCCCCCCCGCTCCCGGCACACGATGGCACGCCTGTTTTTCGCTCTCACCAGGCTTCAGAGCCTTTCTAGGAGCCTGGGGAGGGTGAAAACGGCCTTCCCCCCCCCCACCGAAGCCCTCCGGAGGCAGAAAATGGCCCGTTTGCCAACTTCCGGTTGGACCGGAAATCCCCTTTTTTTGCTCTCCCCAGGCTTCAGAGCCTTTCTAGGAGCCTGGGGAGGGCGAAAACGGCCTTCCCCATCCCCCCAGAAATAGCCCGTTTCAAGTTGGGAAAATCAGCTGGACCCGAGCTCGTGTGCCCACCAATATGGCTCCGCGTGCCACAGGTTCGCCATCATGGTTCTAGAGGCAAGTTGTTCCACTGATGAATTGTTCTAACTGTCAGGAAAGTTCTAGGTTGCTTCTCTCCTTGATTAGTTTCCATCCATTGCTTCTTGTCCTGCCCTGAGGTGCTTTGGAGAATAGCTTGACTCCCTCTTCTTTGTGGCAACTCCTTAGATATTGGAACACTGCTATCATGTCACCGCTAGTCCTTCTTTTCATTAAACTAGACATACCCAATTCCAGCAACCGTTCTTTATATGTTTTAGACTCCAGTCCCCATATCATCTTTGTTGCTCTTCTCTGCACTCTTCTCTGCATACTACACATAATCTGTGAAACATAAATGCTAAAAAACAGCTGGAAAAAGAAACTGAATAGACATGTATAATCCAAGACAGAGTACTTCAAGGAAAATTGACTTCTTTGCTTAAAAATGATTTGTCTTACTATGACTGCCTCTTTTAAATGGTCAGTAACTCACTAATTTTGGGACATGGTAAAGGAGGCAGCTAAAACAATGTGAAAGTAGCACATGTAGTCATCCACTTTGTTCTTGAGAAGCAGAATCCACTTTGCTTGGCAAAGCAGCTTTGAAATGGGGTTGTGATCAAAGCAAAGCACCCCTTTGAAGCACCGTATGGTCCTACGGGAGTTCACATGCCATAAGCTGCCATAAGCTGCCAAAAGAAAGGTATTCGGAATCATCAAATTAATGGAGGTGCACCAGTTCCTGGTAGTACTGCAAATTTAACAATTACAATATACTTTTTAAAGTAGGGATAAATATCTGATATTGTCTCTTGTATAGTAATTAATTTCAATAATGAAAATTAAAAATACAACAATGGAATATTTCTAAAACAAAATATTTGTTGCTATAATGTCATATTATTTTTATAAGAGTTATTTGAACCAGAGCTTGAGCGGTGTGATGACCTAGAGGTGGAACTCTCACCTCACAATCAGGAGACTGTGAGTGTGATCCTGGGTAGTGGCAGATATTTATCTCTCTGGACCAGGGGTGTCAAACTCAAGGCCCACTGGCTGGATCTGGCCCACGGGGTGCTTAGATCTGGCCTGCAGGGCCACCCTGGAAACGGCAAAGGATGGGCCCATAGTGCCTCTGCCAGTGAAAACGGAGCTAGCAAAACAAATTAAAAACAAAACAAAAGGAGAAATGTTTCCCCTTTTGCCTTTGAGCATGCAAGAGGGGACAGGAAAGGAGAAAGGGAAAGAGGAAAGACAAAGAAAAAGAAGGAAAGTTGGGGAGAGAGCAAGGAAGGAAAAATAAGGAAAGAGGGGAAGGAAGAAGAAAGGAGAATGAAGAGGGAAGGAAGGGAAGGGGAAGGGAAAGGAAGGAAGGAAGGGAAGGAAGGAAGGAAGGAAGGAAGGAAGGAAGGAAGGAAGGAAGGAAGGAAGGAAGGAGAGAAGGAAGGAAGGAAGGAAGGAAGGAAGGAAGGAAGGAAGGAAGGAAGGAGAGAGATTATAATGAGAGTGAGGGAGGGTCTGAGGGAAGTCCTGCCTTAGCACTTGGTCACCACAGGTGCCCCCCGAAATGAGTGACATCGAGCTGGCCATGCCCATCTTAGCAGAGGTGGGTTCCTACCGGTTCTAACCGGTTCTTTAGAACCGTTAGTAAACCGGTGATGACGTCACAGAACCCGTTCTTTCGGTGTGTTCCGTGGGCCCCGCCATCTTGGATTTTGCTTCTGTGCATGCGCAGAAGCGAATTTCTGCTTCTGCGCAGAAGCTATTTTTGATTGCTGCGGGGGCACACGCAAAGTGCGTGCATGCGCACGGCGCAACCCTGAGCGAACCGGCAGCAAACGGATCCAGAACCCACCCCTGCATCCTAGCCATGCCTACCCTGGCCACGTCTACCCCAGCCACATTCCCTCAGCCCCCCCAAGGTCAAACACAACCTTGATGCGGCCCTCAATGAAATCGAGTTTGACACCCCTGCTCTGGATGCAGAGAGAAAATATCTGCTGTGAGCTCCGCATAGGCATCAGGAAAGGCATCTGGCCATTTAAATGCTCAGCTCCATTCAATTGCCTCGACTCCACCATGATGCAAGGGATTACAGAGTCTTTAAAAGAAAAAAATTGAACCTGAGCTTGCCCTTGAAAAGGAAATAAGAGTCTTGGTCTATCTAATGAAGAAATGATGAGCACGAAAGATTCAGGGTTTGCTTGTAGTGGAGTTTAAGGATGACAGTGATGGCAGCTTTAGGAGAGGATTAGGCACATTCATAAAGAAAGGAGGATATTAAACTTACTGATCCTGGAGGCTATATCTTACCTCCAGGGTCAGACGAATCAGAAAAAGAGGAGAGAACTCTTGCCATCTTGGGTTTCCCAGAGGCATTTGCTGGCTTTGACGTCAGCAGGAAAAGGACTCTGGGTTAAACCTGCAGAACTGTTTTATTCATTAAAAAAAATGCCTCCAAAGTGTATTTGCAAACAATAGTTACTTCAAAGGTGATTTTTATTTTATCAACTGCCTCTTGTTTGTATCACCAGGGTCATATGGGCTTGGGTTTCCAAGGTCCACAAGGGGAAAAGGTAAGGTTGCTCTTTTGAAAGTCATCAGCACGGGCAACGTGCTGGCTTCTCTGCAGGCTCCAGGGTCCTCTATTTTACCACTTGTTTAATCCCAGCCTCACTTACTGAAAGAAACTTACACAAATTCAGAAGAAACCTGTCATGGAATCCACTATTACTGAATGTTAGCCATGAAAGTGTGTGTGTTTTTTTTTAAATGCGCAACAAGAACAGGGATAGCAGCATTTGACTATGCATTGCCTTCATGGCTATGGAGATTTGGTTATCTCTGAATGGTCAGTAAGAGAGTGATTACAGAGTTACTACAACTAGAATTAGGCTGCACTATAAAACTCAATAAGCTAGGGGAGTCAAGCTTATGCTATTGGATGTATAAGCGGGTTTTAGGGCCAGTTGCTGCTCTGACTCTTCTTAAAACATTGGGTTTAAACAAGGGGTGAAATCCAGCAGGTTCTCACAGGTTCTGGAGAACCGGTAGCGGAAATTTTGAGTAGTTCAGAGAACCGGTAGCGGAAATTTTGAGTAGTTTGGAGAACCGGCAAATACCTCTGGCTGGTCCCAGAGTGGGGTGGGAATAGAGATTTTGCAATATCCTTCCCCCAGGAGTGGGGAGGGAATGGAGATTTTGCAATATCCTTCCCCTAGGAGTGGGGAGGGAATGGGGATTTTGCAGTATCCTTCCCCTGGAGTGGGGTGGTAATGGAGATTTTGCAGTATCCTTCCCCTGCCAAGCCACGCCCACCAAGCCACACCACGCCCACCAAGCCACGCCCACAGAACCGGTAGTAAAAAAAAAATTGGATTTCACCACTGGTTTAAACCTAATCCTCAATTTTAATTACAGTAATGCCTCTCCAGCTACAGCAAAACAAGGGTAAATTCTGGCAGGATTCTTTTTCTGAGAATAAGTTCTTAAAGTATTTAATGTATTCATAAACTATATCAACATAGGTGTTAAGGCGGGGTGGTTAAAAACCAAAAGTATTCTGAACAGCTCCAAAAAGATGTTCAAACTGACTAACTTGTCAGCCAAATGACAAATGCAGTTCAGTTTAAATAAGCATAAAGTGATGGATATTAAGGCTAAACCCCCTAAGTTCACATGTATACATATATTAAAAAATCATAGAAGAGAGCAATCAAAATAATCAAGGAGCTCAAGCAAAATGTTCAGATCAAAGCAGCTAAGGGGAGATTTGATGATGTGCATGCTACCATGGAGCATGGAGAAAGTGGGCAGGGAAAAATATTCTTCAAAATGCTACGGCCAGCAACCATCTAAGAAAGATTTAAAACATCTACTACATGCACGCACATGCGTACACATGCACATACATGCACACGATCTTAGCCAAAGGCCGAGAAGCCAAAGGAATGATTTCTTCATGCAGCACATAATGAATGTGTCACTGAAGTGGACATGATTTAAATGTTGTGTCCTGGGGGTATGTGTGAGGGTTGGAAGGCTGAAAGAAGTTTTAACTTTTTTTTTTTTTGGAGATTCAACGATTTTGAAGGAATGAAAGGCATGTCTTAAGATTCTGTGATGTTTAAAATACAAAAGTTCCATTACATCTTGTGTCAATATGATTTTTTTTCTTTGTATCCATTAAAGTTAATAACCCAATGTATTGGGGAATTCAGAATACTCGTGAAATTACATTTTGACTACTTAGTTGTATTGCTTTTGGAGAAAAGTATTGATCCATTATATAGTTTCTAATATTGAAACTTCTGTCTACATCTGTGGGATCTGAGACAGCTGATATATAAACTCTATGTGAATCAATTATTGCATAAAATACAGTATATTTCAGAAAACCTTTAGAAAATCATTACAGATTCATTATTTATGGAGATTGCATTGTCTTTTATTGTGTACAGTGTTATCTCCTGAAATGAAGGGACTGGACAGAGATAATTTAATCTTTAATGAGTATATCTAATTTGCTTGAAGAAGATTAACTTAAAAGCAAAGCAATACAACATTTGAAATGAACAGAGTTTTTAAAATGATGTACTTCCCCAAGTTTTTTAAACTATGGTAAGTAAACTACAATGCCTTTTGCTGATTCGTTTGCCAATTTGTTTATTGGGGATATTTGCAGGGTGAGCGTGGTATCATGGGTCCCCCTGGTCCCCAAGGAACAGATACCCACCATAAAGAGAAAGGGACCATCGTCATACAGGGAGACAAAGTAAATATGCACTTCTTATTTCTCTTAATTACGTTGTTTTTAGAAGCTGCCACTTATGATGAGGATTAATGACAAAATAAAAGTTTAAATAAACAATGTGAGCACCATCCATTTTCTATCTATGTTCATTGTAAATTATCTCTGGAACACTTGCTTATTTTCAACTTGTTCACTGCCATCATCTCTTAAGACAGATGGGCTTTGTAAAATAAGGAAAGCATTATAAAAGACCAAATTAGCCATTCCAGTTATAAGAAATGCTGTACTTTTCTACTGTAGGTTAGAAAATCCATAGTACAGATTAAAACCAACAACAAAACTGATATCTATTAAGTATCTAAATCTGTTACTATATTGCAAAGTAAAAAAAGGGTTTTCCCCCCTTTATGTTCAGCTTCAAAAGTGACTTGAGATTTAATTCTGCTCTGAAGTTGCTCAGCATGTTGTCCTAAGGATTTCAGAACCTGGTCACTCAGAGTTTAATGCTTAGCAAATCTATGTTACAATTTAACAGTTTATAATAACCAGATATGTTGCACAGTTGAGATTTTTTGGGGGGGGGGAGGCACAAATGTATGCTTATCTAGATTTGGAAAATGCATTTTGTAGACATCAATGGTGCTCTGCTATAGTAATTGGCTGTTTGTTTTTTAAATTCTAATAGGGTGATCCTGGTGAAAAAGGTGAAGATGGCTTTCCAGTAAGTGTAAATTTTTTGTGATCTTGGGGCAAAAAAAGGTTTCCCACATCAAACTAATTAACACAAAAACAAAAAAAGAAAGAAACAAAATTTCAGGTCCCCTAAAATACAAAAAGGAAAAAAAAATCCCTGGGAAAAAGGAAAGGAAAAACAAGGGTTGGAAATTTATCTCCGGAAAAAAAACTCTAAAACCAGATGGCTTAAAAATCCTCTTATTTGCCTCTCCATCAAATAAAACAAAACAAAAAACAAACTAGCAAAAATAATTCAATTTCAATTGTTGACTCACCATATATATCAGCAATCCATTGCTGCAAGACATGTATAGATTCACCCTTCTGATATTGTATAAAAATGTTTTTACCCTGTCCCTATGCAGGAAAATAGATTCACCCTTCTGATATTGTATAAAAATGTTTTTACCCTGTCCCTATGCAGGAAAATGCCACAGTTCTAATGTCTTGATAGATTCCATGTGTTGGGAACATTAGCCAAGCAAAATATTTGTGTTCTTAACTAACAGTGATCAAGCTAAGGTCATGTTAACAACTGTTTTAATTCCAGCCTCAAATATGGCAATAGTAGGACAAGTTAAATCTATATGAAATAATATTGCAAATTCTGAATAATAGCATGCAAACCTTATTAAACATTTTCTGAAGTATCCTGTATCCATAAAACAGAATTTTCAGTTTTATTAGTCTAATTTTAAGATCAAAAGAAATGAATTTTACATTCTTTAATGGGAGCTTCAGTTGATTTACAAAACAGGGCTATTGAGCTTATTATTCTAAAGTTTGTGTAATTAACCAATGCCAATTTCATGAACTTCTTTCGACTTCTCATCATAAAAGAAGGTTTCCATTTTAAGAACTTGAAATCAATCTTTCAAAGGCCCTAGTGGTCATGGAGCTTTAGAGGGAGTGATGCTTCAGGAGCAAATAACCCAAATCAAAATCAAACTTTAATTTTAAATTCTACAACAGTTATAAAAACAGCTTTATCTAAACATAGCTGGTTTTATCTAGTCTTTCTATCAGTCTCTGGTTGTCTGTCCATCATCATTAAGGGCAAATATCAAAAGTAATCCCAGAACAAAGAAGGATATCAGTACTTGCTTGGTCACAAAATAGTTTTCAAGTTGAGCCCAAATTGGGTTGAATTCTGAAATTCTATATTTCAATCAGTAACTAAAATTTAATTTTAATTTTAAAGTTAATAACAGCAGCTTTATTATTGTCAGTAATATTATTGTCAGTAATATATGTAAGAGCCGAGGTGGCGCAGTGGTTAGAGTGCAGTACTGCAGGCTACTTCAGCTGACTGCTAGCTGCAGTTCGGCAGTTCAAATCTCACCGGCTCAAGGTTGACTCAGCCTTCCATCCTTCCGAGGTGGGTAAAATGAGGACCCAGATTGTTGGGGGCAATATGCTGATTCTGTGAACTGCTTAGAGAGGGCTGTAAAGCACTGTAAAGCGGTATATAAGTCTAAGTGCTATTGCTATTGCTATTGTCAGTAATCAATTAATGAAAATGCCCTTTAGTTAATTAAGAGGGGTCATAAAAAGAAAATAAAACAAAAAACCCCAAAAGAAGCATTAACCATCACCAAAAAAATCTTGCTGCATGATTCACTGAAGATGTAAGAAGAGTGAAGTCATCAACACACAGTAGCCATGATTGCATACCATCTGTTCTCTAGTTGCCTACCAGTTGTTTCCTTGCCAAGGGTTCCTTAGTAAAGTAAATCAAGGGTCATTCCAGAGCCCCAATAACTGAAGAGATTTCCCAGAAACAACAGTATCAGCAACTGTAATGTGGGTGATCAGTAATGAGACTAAAGCATCATCAGAATCACGAGACTCTCTGAATTCTAAACATCTTAATTGGTCCTCCAGCTTCGTAGAGAATGTTAGCTACACTAGTAGAAATCTCAACACTGATTACTTGATTACTTCCAAGCCATCTGTAATGGACTGTGAGAATAACCTTGCAAGACAGAAGAGAGAGTTACAGTCTAGACAATGGCCTGATAAATAAAATCTGAGTCCTCGGGAGAAATGAGAATAGAGAAAGTGTCTCAGAAGTGTCAGCCCTCCTAGGTAAACCAGACAGAAAACAAAAGCAGATCAGCTAATTCTACTTTATTATAAGCCTACATTAACCAAATCTTTCAAATCTGAAAGTACAAATCTCCTGCCCTCACTTTTAAGAGACTGACCAATCAGGGTGGGTCCTTCCTAAGTTTCTTTCCCTGACCATTAAGTTCTTGGCACGCCTTCTTTGACTGTCTGATTGTTCCCTAAGGAGTATCTCTTCTATGCACCCCAATATAATTCCCACATACGATTATAGAAGGGACCCTCCCTAGTTCTCTGGGAAGTTCAGGCAGGGGAGATGGGAAGTGTTTTCAGTTTGCAAGATTGTGTTAGTGTAAACTTACAATAAAGGAAAAGTAGCATTTAGTTCTCATGATTTTGGTTTCCTGTCTGGACTACCTTGCGTGGCTGACACCAGTTCTCTCTCATGTGTTCTGTTCTCTCTAAAAAGACGATATACTTCTATTAAATACTTTTGAAGAAAGTACTGATTAAAAAGAATCCATACAATCTATTAAAAGAAAAAAGTTGCATTTCCTTTTTAAAACAATTTTTTATTTTATTCAAAACATTAAAATACAAACTCCAAAAATAGAAAAAAATACAAAAACAAAACAAACCTAAACAGGACTGCACCCAAAAAGTGCATAAACAAAAGAAGACATATACTGTACATAAATTGTTCCTCCTAGTCGAATACTGATAAATATATTTCAAAGATAATAACTCCTCCCCCCTTGTGAAGCAGGCACATAATTTGTAAATTTCTACAACACTACTTACCCTACCCACTTACCCTGACATCTATTTAATATATGAAAATATAGTTAACAGGTAAAACCAATAGCTAAATGAAACTTCCAAACCCTCTGTCAACAATCCATTTATTGCATTTCACTCACAGAAAGTCCACAATGGCTTCTACTATAAGTCACTACAATAATTGTCTTTGGTCCATCCAAGATCAAATATCAATCAATCAATCAGAATAGAGCTGGAAGGGACCTTGGAGGTCTTCTAGTCCAACCCCCTGCTCAAGCAGGAGACCCTATACCATTTCAGACAAGTGACTGTTCAGTTTCTTCTTTAAAACCTTCTTAAAGATATCTTCGATTGATTCTTAATAGTAAGCCTTTTCTTTAAAATATTAAACAGGATCTTTTCTAACAATTGGATTTTATTCCCCAAAATCACAAGTCTCTGTTGTGTGTATCTCCACAGCATTTGTTGTACAAAAAAGTCTCCTATTAATTGTAAGATAACATCTCCTAACATTTGTTTTCCAATTGGGTATAATAAAACCATTCCCCAATCTCCCTCAGACTGCTTAGAAAAGTCAAGTTCATCACTGGTTGTTCTGTCAATTTCAAATCTTTAGAATCCATACCTTTCTCAGAGTCCTCTAGACCAGGGGTCTCCAACCTTGGCAACTTTAAGACATGTGGACTTCAACTCCCAGAATTCCTCAGCCAGCTTTGCTCTAGACAACTTGTATTTTCCCAGTCAGCCTCATCTTTCAGGGCTGTGAGCAGCAAGTTACATTCCAAATCCATCTGGCTGTAAATCTTGTGGTAGCATTCTTAATTGTATCTGATTACCATCTTCTAAAATCATTGTAACTTTATCAAGCTTTTTATCCAAATTTTCAAGCTGACCTTGTAAGTTGACAATATTCTTTCTGCCTAGCTTTCCCAATAAACTTTGCCTTGATATATTGGTTGAATTTTGACTATATTTTGATATAGTCCAAAATATTTCAGTAGTAAAACTTTTACAGCTGGAACCTTTATAGCCAGTCATAAACAGCTCCTCTCAAAGAACATAAAAAAGATCCCGTAGGGGGTCAAATTAAATCAGCATTCAACTGGTAGATTAATGTTTGAAAGTAAAAATCAGAAGAAAGAAAAATATATATTAAAAAATGCAGTTAAAACCCACGTGTTCTTAAAAAGCAGACAGTGGAAAGGAAAAGATGGAGACTTGGCTCCCTGACCACTCCCATCTAGAATTATTACCTTCCAGGTCCTCTTCTCAGGTAGGTCTATGGTCATCCAAGAGTCATCATGTTCAAAGTAGTGCAAAATTTGGATTTTGTCCATGGAACTTATACTGAAATTTTAATTAACTATATTAACTCATGTAAAATATCTGCCATCCTTTAAAAGGGGCCACCAGGCCAGAGCATCAAAGGGGGAAAAGGTGAACCTGGGAAACCTGGTCCACGGGTATGTACTTTTTTTTTGCTTATCTAGCCATTTGGGTATTTTAGGGAGTTCCACAAATGGAATTGGTTTCTTATTGAAATTGTGCATTGCCTTTTGAGGGCTTTGTAATTTCCTATTTTTATTTTTATTTTTTTGCTATTTTAAAATTAATTCTGTAATGACTAAAGGGCTGAACATATATTTCCAGGTTGGGGTTTCATGCGAGGGTGTTTTTGTTTTCATGGCTGAAGTTGTTTTGTTACGGTCCCATTGAATTTTTCATTCAGAAAGGAACCATAGAAGAATAAATTAAAGAGGACAAAATATATTAAATGAAATAGCCATGAATTTCACTGGGGTGCCTGAAAAGGTCTTCACCAGCATTTAGTCTCATGTAAGCTATTTTTTGTAGGCTTATGTTTTGTGAAGTTGCAAGGTAGTAAAGAAAAAATGTTGCTTTCCACACACAAAATGATGGGAATCTACATAAACAAATAGGAAACTTTAGATTCAGTTCATTTTAGATTCAGTTCGTCATAAAACTGTGGAAAGTCTTCAGCAGAGATGCTATGCAGTATACAAGAGCAATGCAGAAGTGCCTCCTGTCTGTCTGCATCTGAGTGCTTCATCTGACTTGTGTGCACACCCATTGTAGGGACAAGGAGGAGTTGTCAGGTAGAAGTTTGCAAAGCAGCTTTGTGAGCTTTGCAGAAGATTCAGTTGGTTTTAGGGATCTAAGGGAGGTGTTTTATTCCTTCCCTTAAATATTTTTATTTGTTACTGTGACCAAAACTACTTGAATGGAAGTTTAAAAAAAAAAATCAGATGTGGGCAAATGGAGATTTGATCACTCTGTTTTGTCTTTTCCTTGTAAAAATTGTAAAAACTTTCTGTTATACTATACACTTGACTGATAATCAAAAGAGGATTAAAGAACTTTGAGGCCAGACCCTGAAGGCACCCTGCACAATTTCCCCATCAGCCTGCTAGGTCCCACTGAATCTCCAATGCCCTGGAATGGCAAAAGGGCTTCCCAGACTTTAATATACACTTTGCTGAAATTGGTGGAAGGTTTTCATTGTTGTTATTTGTTACTAATAGGGAATGGCTGAGATGAAGTCTTAGTTGGGAAAAGAAAGGTGGCCAGCCTTTCAAAAACTGGAACTTTCTTTGAAAAACTATTCCTTGCTAACTAACTTGCTAAATGAGTTTCAGAATAGTGACTGTTGATATCAGCTGGAAAGGTTTGAAAGTGTGTGAATAGAGAGTGTGTGCCTTTACAACTGCAGTGAGTCTGTTACACAATCCAGCAGAAATGAGGGAGTAAGTGTACATGTGGCTGCGGAAAAGTGTCCTATGCTCTGTGCTTACAATAGGTTCTGCTAGAGATAGAACTGCCCATAGCCAGTTCTAACTCTGGTCAGATATACTATGTGTGTATTTCAGGGGGTATTCCACAAATTTTCACATCAAAGTGGCTCAGACACTCTTTTCCAAACAACATTTCCCAGATCTATGGGGACAGACTGAATATGTGAAAGAAGGATACTTACATGGATGAGTAGGAAGTCATCCGGAGGTTTATTAGGATGTTAGAAAGCAGGATTACTTGATGATTCCACAGCATTATTCCCACCATTTTTTCCAAGACTCTGAGAAAGCTTGAAAACACTGATTATTGTGCAGGGAAATACTTTGTGCAACTCGTTAATTCTTCATTAGTCTCAGCAACCCAGTAGGAGAAACAAGAATTTCCATGCTGACTAAATAAGTAAAATTATTCATTTTACAGGGAAGGCCTGGAAAGGATGGAGAGGATGGAGAGAAGGGAGAACGTGTATGTAGGTCACTTTATCATAAATATTGTATTCATTTTCATATTCATAGAAGATTTGCTGCTGGTAATTCTTGATTTCAAGATAAATACCTATGAATTGTTCTGCATGTCAATTTTGCAAATATAACTTCAGACACTCTTTAGCTTTGTTTTGGGAAAGGGGAAGTCATTTACAATTATTGTGTACAAAACAGGCTTTTTCTTACTGTGATACCTGCAGGGAGTACCTGGTCAGCCAGGAATTTCTGGACATCCTGGTGTACTTGGATCTAAAGTAAGTAGCCACCATATAATAAGCACAACAAATGAAACAAATGAGTATAAATAGATAGATGATAGATAGATAGATGATAGATAGATAGATAGAGATAGATAGATAGATAGATAGATAGATAGATAGATAGATAGATAGATAGATAGATAGATAGATAGATAGATAGATAGATAGATAGATGATAGATAGATAATAGATAGATGGGGGGAGAGAGAGAGAGAGAGAGAGAGAGAGAGAGAGAGAGAGAGAAGCATACTCAAACTATTTCTTTTAATCAGAGCCTCTAACAACGATAAATCTGTGTCTCATAGAGCTTATGTCAAATAATAGGTAAATCTTTAAGAGCTGAAAAAAATTTCTCCAGCTCAGAATAGAAATCATGGCAACCAAAAATTCATAGTTCTTCTCAAACCATTTTGTCCTAGTAAGCATTATAATAGCAGAGACTGAATAGAAAGGAATTTTTTCCTTAATCTGTTATTGGTTCGCATCAGTGGTTGGTAAAGAGGAAGAATCAAGGATGATTCAAGTAGTGACCTTTCAGAATGAAAGGGAAAAAAGAATGCAGCTGATTTCTGAATCATTCATCTTAACATGATAACTAAAACTAGGGTTTGCTGAACTCTCATCTATTATGTTTATAAAACCATAGGATTATCCTCTTTTATTATTTAATCCAACAGGCACACAGGGGAGTTTAGCCACAATACTTTAATAGATCTTCAGCTAGCAAATTGCAAAATGGTTTCTTAATATATATGCCTCAAAATTAATTGATATTCATATTCCTTATAACAATGCCACTAGCAACTATAATGTACTTAAGATCTATACTATTGTCAATTTTCAAGCCAATTAGTAAAAAACACTGCAACTATTGCCTGGATAAGTCCAAAATGTTTAGTGTTCTATACAGTGAAACTCAAGCTTTTAGGGGTAAAAGTTTCCATGAGACAAAATGTTCTCCCTACACTCTCCAAGGTTCAGTGGCTCAGTGGCTAAGACGCTGGACTTGTCGGCTGGGAACCTGGCAGCCCATGTTCGAGACCCGAGTGCCATCCTCGCCCCAGCTCCTGCCAACCTAGCAGTTTGAAAGCATACAAATACGAGTTGATAAATAGTATCACTTCGGTGGGAAAGTAACAGCACTCCATGACATCATGCTGGCCACATGACCACGGAAATGTCTTTGGACAGCACTGGCTCAATGGCCTTGAAATGGAGATGAGCACTGCCCACTACAGCCGGCAATGACTAGCGAAATAAAATCCACAGGGACTCCTTTACCTTTTTTACCTACACTCCCCAAACCTTCTAAAAGAAGTGAAAAATATTTAAATCCCAGCCCTCCCAATGTCAGCATTGCATCATTATCAGAAGACCTTTTGACCCCTGCTAGTTGGCAACAGTTTTAAGTATTGGTTCAAAAGTGGCAAACTACCATGTTTCCCCAAAAATACGACCTACCCCAAAAGTAAGTCCTAGCTTGATTTTTACATGTGCACCCAATATAAGCCCTACCCCCAAAATAAGCCCTAATTAAGACCCCGCCCACTCCAGGGTGCACGGGTAAAAATTAAGTTAGGGTGGGGATGGGGGGGTGGAGCTGCTCTACTAACCTTCGTTGCAGCCAGGCCTCGCACACACCGACACCTGCCTTGCCGGCCCATTTCTTCTGCAGCCGGCAAGGCCCGCAAGGCTTTCCTGAATATCTCTGCAGCCGATAACAGAGCTTTGGATAGATCCAGAGCTCTGTTATCAGCTGCAGAGGCCTTCAGGAAAGCCTTGCTGGCTGCAGAAGAAGTTTCTGAAGGCCTCTGACAGTGAAAAGGAGGCCGGGGGCGATGCGCGCAAGTGAGGTGAGTCAGTGGACGACATCCCCCCCCAAAAAAATACAGTAGGACCTGGTGCCTTTTTTTGTGGCAAAAAAATTATAAGACAGGGTCTTATTTTTGGGGAAACACGGTATTTCCTGATCCATTAGCCTTAAGAATAAATCTTATCAGCAGAAGGGTTCCACAGACTCCCACAGCTAGTACACTATTTGGGATTACAGTATTTTTATAGCTATAGTTTATATTGTTAAAACTTTTCAAGTGATTAATGGTATGTATTTGGAGCTGAAGGCTTTCATACATGCAAAGTTATTAAAGAGAACTGATACACATTTCTGCATTGGTTATGTTTTCCCTTTCCTCCCTTCCCGATGCAATCAGTTGGTTTTACCCAGTTTTTAAAAATATTGTTTCAAAGTCAGTAGATAAATTCCTTCTTTTCCCTCCTCCCAGGGAGACAAGGGTATAGTAGGACCTCCTGGACCTCCAGGAATTGTAAGTGTAAAATCTGGTTTTAAATGTGTTTAAAAAATAAGTAGATAGTTCAATGCAGACTAGACTGTTTGCTTGCGTATTGCAGTAGTGACTATTCTGACCAGCAGCAGTTTTCTGGGCTGTTAGCTACAACTATTTTTAATTATCTGGGCTGAACCTGATATTGACTATATGCAAAATATTACAGTCCCATGACTCACTGTCCAAATAATCTCCTTCCTTCCTTCCTTCCTTCCTTCCTTCCTTCCTTCCTTCCCTCCCCCCTTCCCGTGCCCCCCCCCCTTCTTTCCTTCCTTCCTTCCTTCCTTCCTTCCTTCCTTCCTTCCTTCCTTCCTCCATAAAGATCTGATCACATTTAGATATGGAAAGGCTTGGGAAGTTTGGGAGTTACAATTCCAACACATCTTGGAAACACCGGGGTTGGGAAGGTTGGGCTAAAGCAATTCCTAAGAAAGACAGGAATCCCAGAAATACTATAAGCTCTGACCTATTTGGAAAATTTCAGGTTTAGGGTTTTTCTGTATTTTGATGCTTGTCATTATTCAGGTTACAGATGAAAGAGATGAAGAAGTGTTTGGTGAAAAGGGTGATTCAGGACCTCAAGGGTTTCCAGGAAGGAAAGGTGAACCAGGTCCCACAGGTAAATCTTGGTCATTATTCATTACATATTCTTAATTGGTTGAGAAATTAACTGAAGTTAAATAAAATTTAAATTGCTAGTACTTTTACTCATGATGTTTTAATTCTCTTGTATTACAAGCTGCCTTGATTGTCAAGTGGATAGAAAGGTGGGGTATAAATCCAATAATAATTCCAATAATAACATATGTAATTATTTTTTTTGTCATGATTTGAGAGAAGATAAGTAACCTAGCCTCTAGAAAAAAAAATCAAGCCAATATTCTACAGTATGTCTTATTGGGCCCCAGATTATTATTATATAGCCAAATATCAAATACAATTTAAGACTTTACTTTCTGAAACCTGATTATATTTATTTTATAGGTTTTCAAGGTAGTCCAGGGCCACCAGGTCCTCCAGGTGAGAATATTTGTTAATTTGGTTAATTAATTGATTCGTTTTGGACTGATTTTTGACGTAACTTTGCCAACTTTTAGTTCCAATATTTCTGTGGATATAAATAGTATATTTTCACTGATATTCACCATAGTTTTTGAACAATTGTTTTATATTTACCATATAAAGCATTCCCTTATCTTCAGTATCATTTTCCTATTTTGCATTGAACTTTCCAGTGTCTGGCATTCTTATGTCTTATCAGTGGTTTTGCATCTTTTCTTTTATAATTGTATTTTTGCCTAGCAATGTAATTAACATAACTGATATTATAGATGCTTAGTCTTTAAAAGTAAAAGAGTAAAGAGGCTACATTACGTCCATGAGATGAGGCAGAGGGAAGGCAGGGTTATGGGTTACATGTGAAACTGATTATGAACACCTTATCAAGTAACAGTTGTAATGTACTTTCAGAAGCTGCATCTTTGTCTGCTTCTGACTAGCCACCCAGTCTCCCTCTCCCTCTCCCTTTCTCCTGCCTCAAATCTGTATGAGTTTAACCATTCGGTGAATCAAGTAAAGTGAGTTGTAGTTCACAAAAGCTTAGGCCTTTTAATAAAACGTGTTGTCTGAAAAGATGCAGTATTTAAAAAAATAATATTTAATAAAATATTAAAAAATACAGTATTTAAATGTACATTATGTTATCTTTTTTTTTGAGGCATGACATTCTTTTTCTCTTTTATGAGAAACTTAGCATACTTTTAAAAAGGACCAAAATGAACTTAGTTTAATATGGCACAGTCAAATAAAAATGTATTTGAATAATAAGACTTATTAAAGATCTGTTTGATTTACACACTTATATCACTTTACTTTACATTTGGGGTCATTGAAGTGGCTTCAGCATGAGTTTTCTTATGTCCGTCTTAATATAATATTTAATTGTTGTATCTTGTGTTTGAAAAATATTTATGAACATATCCACCTTAGATAACTTGATGTCTCCTAGATCATGAAATATTATTGTGTCAAACAATTCTTTTCAATTTTCCTCTTTCTCATTATAGAAGAATGTTAGATTTCTATCTCATCTGACTATTTCAGAACTGATTCTTTTATACTATCTGATGGTTCTCATTTGAGATAAAACTTTAGAGACAACATTTTCAATACAGCAACTCTTTTAGACATAACCAATATGATGTTCTAATTAAAATAATTGTTTAAGATATGATTATTTGTTAGCCTACTATTTCACTGCTATTTGTTGAAGCAATTAAATGAAAACAGATCTCCACGTTAAGGCACCTTGGGCTCCTGGATATACAATTACAATAACTAAATAATACACAATTGATAAGTTTGGTCTATTACATCTCTATATCTTTAGTGGAATGAGATGGCATGACAACCACCAGAACTATATGGTGTGTATGTCTACACAAATGGCTTCTGGTTAGGAGTCTCTCCCATATCTTTAGTTTTCATGCAACTGGATATTTTTATAAATAACAATCTTGATATATAAACCAATGAAAATTGGAAATGATTGAAAGGAAGAAAAAAAAAGCTTCAACATATTTGTCATATTTAGATATATGGCTATTTTTACTATTCTTACCTTTAATATTTTTATTTGAGGTTGTTACTATTATTGATGTGTATAGTTCCTTAAGAAGGTTTTCATGCATTTATTTCACTGCATTCTTATAATCAAGGGAAAGCTATTCCAGGACCAGCTGGTTTTCCTGGTGAAAGAGGGAGAAAAGGTGACCAAGGGCCCCCTGGAACATCTTTGCCTGGGCCAAAAGGAAGAGACGGATTTACAGGACTTCGTGGTTCACCCGGGGCTCCAGGCCCCCCTGGTGGAACAGGCAAGTGACTATTATCTTTAGAAAATGTATTATTTAATATTTAAAAAGACCTGAGATAAGCTGTAAATATCAGGATTGTGGCCAGAATGTGCTGAATGAATTTGTCAGAGGAGATAATTGTATACTTTTACTTCAAAACTACTATTCTGGCCAGGCTAAATGACTTTACAATGAGTGATTGGTGACTTCTGACAGTAATTTATTAAGATCATACAATTAATCAAGTGATTCTTGCTTACAAACCAACAGCTGCATCTTTGTCATTCTATCCATTCACTGAGAAAATAAAAAGTATTATATGAAGATCTTTATTCTGCATAAAAATAGAACTGTCTTTTCTGACAACTGTTTCTAGCCTTTGTATTAAGATACTTTGTCTAATAGGTCTTTAGGCAGTTAAGTTCATCGGCATAGTAGTGAACCCCATAATGAAAGAGGATTGTGTTTTCGTATCTTGAAGAGTTAAAAGAACCAAAAAAAAAAGGATTTTTGGCTTCCAAACCCAGAAAAAAGAATGATTAAGTTTAGTGGAGGGCAGCCTATGGGTTGGATTAAACCTTAACTGACCAATGCTAAGGCAGGTAGCAAAGGTCAAAGGTCAGTATATTTAAGGCCATCAGATGATGACTATGTCATATGAAAGATTGCAACATGGCATGGTTGGGTCATTCAGAAACCCAGTATGATTGAAAATAATGGCTGTTTGGTCGTTTAAGCTTATTCATATGTATGTGTGGAAAATGAATTAATTCAAAAACATGATCAATTTGATTGCTACCGTAATGATGAAGGATGGAGAGAATGAGGGGATGGGCATATGTAATTGGGGATAGGTGATCCTTTAAATAAACTGGCTTTATGCCATGTAGGGCTTTAAATGTCAAAACCAGCACTTTGAATTGTACCAGAAATAGACTGGTAACCAATGTAGCTTGTGAAGTGGAGGTATAACATGTGTTCCCCTAGAAACACACATAACTGCTCATGCCACTACATTCTGTACCAACTGAAGCTTCTGGATACTTTTCAAGTGCAGCCCCATGTAGAGTGTATTATAGTAGTCCAGCTGGGAGGGGACTAGGGCATGAGTGATTGTGATGAGAGCCCCAAGATTCTGTTACTATGCCGGTATAAAAAATAAGTGGTAGCAAGAATGAATGCAAACACCACAAATTAGTTGTTAATGGTGTCTTGGAAGGTGTTTGGCAGAATGCTGACTGAAAGGGTACAAAAGATAAAAATGAGCAAAATTTGAGAGATAGTATAATGATATGTGAGAATGACCTTGTGGGATGAGACAGTAGTGGGTTCTAAAACCCGTTGCTACCGGTTCATGAGCATGCTCACACACACACGCGCGACACTTCTGCGCATGCGCAGAAGCGTCCCGGGTGGGTGGGCGGAGCCTCCCGCCGCCGCCGCCGCTCCGGTTCTAAGAACCGGGCAGAACCGGGAGCAACCCACCGCTGGGATGAGATCACATTGTAGCAAGGTCTATATTGCAATACAGTACCCTTTTTTCTTAACCTCGGCAATTGTTGGATAGGAGGTACTGCAATATAGATTTCTTTACATGATTATTACTTTGCAAATTGTTGGGATTGCTAAAATATAGAAGGAGAATGTTATGTCAATTAGCCCTAAAGAAATGGGCATTATTAATAATATAATCCCATGGCTCCTGCCTTTTATTTTTGTTTGGTAATCAATGTCATTGGTGTAGATTACTGCTGTTTAAATGTCAAAATTAATATCCTTTATTTTCTTACAATTGCAGATGGAATTGGGTGTGAACGTGGTCTACCTGGTGACCCAGGTCTTCAAGGCATCCCAGGACAGTCAGGCTACACAGGAGAAAGAGGAGAGAAAGGTAAGAATGATATTGGTTTTTGACTTTCATTTTTGAATTCCAAAAAAGAGATGTCATTGATTAAACATTAATGAAAAATAAATACAATAAAAAGTACAGGTAGTCCTTGATGTACAACCACAATTGAGCCCAAAATTTATGTTGCTAAGTGAGAAATTTATTAAGTGAGTTTTGCCCCATTTTACGACTTTTCTTGCCACATTTGCTAAGTGAATCACTGCAGTTGTTAAATTAGTAACACCATTGTTAAGTGAATCTGGCTTCCCACTGACTTTGCTTCTCAGAAGGTCACAAAAGGTGATCACATGACCCCGAGACACTGCAACCGTCATAAATGTGAACCAGTCATCAAGCATCCGAATGTAAATCACATGAGCATGGGGATGCTGCAACGGTCATGTGTGTGAAAAATGGTCATAAGTCACTTTTTCCAGTGCCACTGTAACTTTGAACAATCACTAAGTGAACTGCTGTAGGTCGAGGACTATCTGTATGAGGGTCAGGTAAAAGAATTGCAAATATACATGTGAACCTAAACCTCACTTTAGATATACTCTACTACTTCACATGTAACGTGAGGAATGTAACAAAATGTTGCATAAAAGCCATGCAAACACAGATAGATTTATATACTTCACACCTACAGGTGATTTTCTTAGGGAAGCTTTAAAAACAACATTGGTTGCTGCAAAGGAAGAAATCACAGGCTTAAAGACAAGCATGAGTGCAGGATGTACAGGTAGTCCTTGACTTACAACAGTTCATTTAGTGACCATTTGAAGTTACAACGGCACTGAAAAAAGTGACTTATGACCATTTTTCACACATATGACCGTTGCAGCATCCCCATGCTCATGTGATAAAAATTCAGATACTTGACAACTGGCATGTATTTATGATGGTTACAGTGTCCCAGGGTCATGTGATCACCTTTTGCGACCTTCTGACAAGCAAAGTCAATGGGGAAGCCAGATTCACTTAACAACCAGTTACTAACTTATCAATTGCAGTGATTCACTTAACATCTGTGGCAGGAAAGGTCGTAAAATGGGGCAAAACTCACTTAACCACAGAAATGTTGGGCTCAATTGTGGTCATAAGTCAAGTACTACCTGTATTTTTATTATTTAACTTGAAATAAGAGACCATTACTTTTAATATCCCTTGCATACAGTAAATATGTATATGTACCCTTCCCATCCACAGATCCTTAAATTCTTATGAACAGAATTGTGATTACAGCTCATTTTGATTTTGTTCACTCCTCTTTATTGTCTCAATACCCTCCTATTTCCAAGTCGATAAAATTCTACTTTGAAAAACTAGAAGATGTAATATGCAATGAAGAACTCTTCTAAAGATGTCACTTGACTTTCTCCTAGTTTCTCTTGACACTAATATTTCTCCCGTCATAGACACACACAATAAAAGTGTGCCATGTATAATATGTAATACATGTATGACTTTTCACAATTAATGTAACTTCCAACATTACTCAGAAAGGAGCAAAAACAAGAGAGACAGTTGCAGAACTGAACCAAGCTTTCCAGCCTGCTGCACGATGAGACAAAGTGGACCACTATAACAGTGCATGCAAGAAAAGGGAAATAGAAGTTATATTTGAGTTTTGTGTGATAAAGCAAGATACAATCTCCCAAAATGTGGGTGAATGGGCTCAGGGGAAAAAAACTAAAATAGATTTCATTTAATTCCCATAGAAAGGCAATTTTTATTTAACTATAATCAATACGATTATTGTTTGATCAAGCACCCAAGGCTTTCAGGGCCCACAGGCAACCCTTTAGGGTTTCCATGCAGATTTTTTTCAATGTGTCACGTTCAAAGTTTGATTAAATAATATGTGTCAAATATTATGTCACACATATTTCCATTCCTGAGGCATGAGATTTTCATGCTAAATGTAAAGAGTTTTCAAACATCTTTACCTTTTCCCACAGGTGAAAAAGGGGAAGGCTGCTTGGAGTGTGATGGGGCAGGTTTTCCTGGACCAACTGGGCCCCAAGGGCTTCAAGGGGAACCAGGTAAAGTAAAAAGACTGCAGATAAAACTTTTCCCTAGAATTTGTTCTGTTTTTCTATTGTTCCATTCATCATGTTGTTTCATATAGAAATGGAGAGATAGTTTCAAAATTATATGTGTAACAAAATACAGTAACAAGTTTCAAATGTTAGTTTGTATTACTACCGGTAGATGATCATATACAGTAGAGGAGAAAGTAAAAATAACTTGGAATGTTCCTCCCTTCTATTCTGTGCTCTTCAAATGTCATTCTTAACATCCTAGAATGAGTTAAATAATCTTGGCATTTATTTTAATTCATTTTGATGAAAGGGTCTGTTGTTTGATCCCTGGAGCAGTAGAAGTGAACTTAACTCTGCCTTTTTCTGAAAATGCAATCTTTATTTTCTCCTGAACAGAAAACAAGAGTAACAAGCCTATATTTTCTTATCCTGCATCTTTTCTATGTCTATACAAAATGTGAAAACATTATAAATGGCTGTTTGGAAAATAAGTCTCACAAATGTCAATCATCATCCACAATTTCTACACAATTGCATGATCATTTAGTTTTGTTTAAGCATTTTGTAAAGGTGGAGCATTCTCTGTAATTGAGAAGTGGTGGTTAAAAATTACATAAAATTCCTTCTTTTTATTGTTGAAAAAAAACCACCATATTTTATTATCATTCCATTATAGCTAGTTCAAGTAAAGCACTAAAAAAAGTCCTTCTTTCTAAAAAATATTTGGAGTACAGTACTCCAACATTTCCTTTTCTTTAATAAACATGTTTATTCCTTTATTCAAATGATCATCATATTTGATTTTCAAAATCATAATCTTCTCTTGGCAGCTTACAACAAAATAATATAAAAGTATTACATCATATTAAATAGAAAAAATATAAATACAGGAAAATATTCTTGGAATGCCTATCAAAAGTAAATGCCATGAAAAAATGCTTAAAAGCAGTTACAGATGTGGCCAGCTGTATATATCACTTTGGAGGGAATTCTACACATTAGGCTGCCCACCAAGTCTATTGATCCTGCTGGCAACCAATAAGTAGGATTTCTGACACTGATTTTAAATTATAGGCATTGCCAATTATTCCAAAAACTTCCTGAAAAATAGATTAAACACAGGGCAATAATACTCACAGATTGAACTGGCCAATATTTTAATTTATAATGAGTGGCCTAAACATTGCATGGGAGTAATCTTCAACAGTTGACCTCTAATACAATAAATGACTGGGTTTTTTTTAATGTCTACCCACCCCAGCAGCTAAGATTAGGCAAGCATCTACGTGGCAAATGTTTTATGACCCATGCCCACAATATACTCACAAAATTTCAAATGTGTCTGTTGGTTTTTTTAAAAGTTATACCTAGTTTTTATTGAGCAGATCTTCTCCATTCCACATGATTGCTTTGATTAGCACTATAGAATACAATGTAAGTAGAAAATTGCTTAACAGACTCAGCAAGAGGTTCTCAATTCATTCCAGTAACATCTGTTAACAGTTATTTGGCACTAGTCTTCAAGTCATTGAGCCAGTCCTTTCATTACCACCAGATCTTCATATTAGTTGAGAACAAAATTTGAGGATTTGGGGAAGAGATTTGGTATCTTTGACCATCTCATTCTCATTCAAAGCAATGATCAAGGTTGCAGCCAGACAAACATGACTCTCCAAGAATGTCAAAATCTAACTTCTTTTTTTTCCTTTTTCTTTTTAAACTAGCAGTGCACTTTTATGCCTTCTGCAAATACTGTAGTTTGCATGTACAATTTGAAATGATAGCTAGAAAATGCTCTCCCAAGCACTTACTTACTTACTTACTTACTTATTTATTTATACACACACACATATTCTATTCTTTTAAAAAGGCATTCCAGGACCGCCAGGTGCTAAAGGTGATAGAGGCCTTCCTGGATTTGAAGGCATTCCGGGAGTGGCAGTAAGTATATGGGTGTTTTGGGCAACTTTTCAGAGAAATATTTTTGTAATAATGAGTGTCACCAGTGCTTTAGTGTTCATCATCTCAGGAAATGAATTTAAAATACAAGGCCAAAGAATCTCTTTCTTTTTGTATTTAAGGGCATGGCATTTTGTCTTGATGAATAGGAAAAAGCTTGCATTTCCCATCTCACAGCACTTATGGATAGGAGTAATAATGTTTCAATTATGTCAGTAGCCAAGATCTTTAGCCTTCAGGACCGCACAGGTTGCTAGGTCACATGTGGGTATCATTAATTTCCTTGCTTTGCAGCACTCTTGACCAAGGGCACTTGGAGAGCAGCTGGGCTGCTGGAAGGGCACTATCAGTCCTGAGCAGTTTCTGGTAGGGGAAAAGGAAAGCACTGAGGCTTCTCCTTCTCCCACCGGCCAGCTTGCAACCTGCTAGTTTCTCCCTGGAGACATTCCGCTCCTTCCCAATATTTCTGCTGAAGAATGCAGATTACTGGCAGAGGAGAAGCAGTCTGATTGATCATTGTGAAGAGGGAAGCCAGTAGCAGTTCCTTCTGCCTTGATGGCAATGGCTTGTGCTGTGGGCGGTTTCATGGACTATTTATATAGTAATAAAACTCCCGCTCCTGTAACCTTTAACAGGATGAAATGATGCATCATAGGGCAACAACTTTTGAACCAAGCTACCTCAAAAGGGGTAACTTACCTAATGTGTCCAAAATCTAGGACCCATGATTTGGCAAATTTTATAAAATATTTTATGACATAAAAATGATAATAAAACAAGTTATGACATAATACAAAACATTTCCTGTGCTGATGTTTGACTGTGCTATACAGTTCAACATGGAGTATTTTCCAGACAGATACATCTGTGAATGTATCTCAGCTTTTCCAGTGAAGGCAATATATTAGAAACTGTACATTGTTGAAAGCATTGAGGAATTAGGCAAGGAAAAAATCTGAAAGGATGACCCAAGGGGTGGCAGGTTGTTTAGTATTTATAATAGCCAGGGGTCAAAGCAGCCACAAGTTGTCCACTTATTATTAGATATTTACTATGTCCTTTATTTTCTTGATTGGGGCTTCTGTGTATGGCCTTTAAACCATGCAATTGCTTCCAAAAAGCAAACTACCTAGTTAGTTTACTAGATTTCTAAATCAGAGTCTGCCAAATTTTGGGATCAAGAAATATTAACTTCCTACTGTTAATAAATGAGCAAATATGCCTGTAAGGATAGAAATACTTCTCTATCATTATATGTGGAATTGTTTAAAAATGCACCGGGGCTTCAATTTCTTATCTTTGGAATAAGAGCTTTCTGTGTGTAGGGTGATTGATGGAGGAGGAGGCACTGTTGAAGCAGGGGTCCTTGGTGCTCTCTGAACTTGCTTGTTTTCTTGCAAAAGTTTCATTACCCTAACTAGGTAACATCATCAGTGCTAGTAAGGAGTGCTGTTTGCTGTCATTTTATATTCTGGTGTCTTGCCTGTCTGTGTGTGGGGGGGGCAGTCTTAGAGATTCTTTGGTTGGGCTGTTTACTGATGGCTCTTTGGCGGTTTCTTGATTGGGGTATTGTTTTCTTGTTGTTCTGAAGTTAACCTTGGAGTTAATCTACACAGTGTGCACAATTATTAGGCAAGTGAGTATTTTGAGCATATCATCATTTTTATACATATTTTCCATCTCCAAGCTGTATAAACTTAGTGGATATAAGCATATAAGGTGATGTGTTTTTGTGTAATGAGGGAGGGTGTGGCCTAAGGAGATCAACACCCTATATCAAGGTGTGCATAATTATTAGGCAGCCTCTTTTCCTCAGGCAAAATAGGCCAAAAAAGAGATTTAAATGACTCTGGAAAAAATTGTAAAAGGTCTTTCAGAGGGATGCAGCACTCTTGAAATTGCTAAGATATTGGGGCGTGATCACAGAACCATCAAATGTTTTGTTGCAAATAGTCAACAGGATCACAAGAAATGTGTTGAGAAAAAAAAGACGCACCTTAACTGCCAAAGATAAGAGCCACGGTGGTGCAGTGGTTAGAGTGCAGTACTGCAGGTTACTTCTGCTGACTGCCGGCTGCCAGCAGTTTGGCAGATCGAATCTCACCAGGCTCAAGGTTGACTCAGCCTTCCATCCTTCCGAGGTCGGTAAAATGAGGACCCAGATTGTTGGGGGCAATATGCTGACTCTGTAAACCGCTTAGAGAGGGCTGTAAAGCACTATGAAGCGG
>QLTV01001119.1:2340627-2354051 GCA_003457575.1 Thermophis baileyi
ATGTTAAGAAAAAAAGACGCAAAACCGCCAAAGATTTGAGAAGAATCAAAGTGAAACTACCAGGAACCCATTATCCTCCAGTGCTGTCATATTCCAGAACTGCAACCTACCCAGAGTGCCCAGAAGTACAAGGTGTTCAGTACTCAGAGACATGGCCAAGGTAAGGAAGGCTGAAACCCTACCACCACTGAACAAGACACATAAGTTGAAACGGCAAGACTGGGCCAAGAAATATCTGAAGACAGATTTTTCAAAGGTTTTATGGACTGATGAGATGAGAGTGACTCGACGGACCAGATGAATGGGCCGTGGCTGGATCAGTAACAGGCACTTCGACTCAGAAGCCAGCAAGGTGGAGGTGGGGTACTGGTATGGTCTGGTATTATTAAAGATGAGCTAGTTGGACCTTTTCAGGTTGAAGATGGACTCAAAATCAACTCCCAAACCTACTGCCAGATTTTAGAAGACACTTTCTTCAAGCAGTGGTACAGGAAAAAGTCTGCATCTTTCAAGAAGACCATGATTTTTATGCAGGACAATGCTCCATCACATGCATCGAAGTACTCCACTGCGTGGCTAGCCAGTAAAGGCCTTAAAGATGAAAGATAATGACATGGCCCCCTCCCTCACCTGACCTACACCCTATTGAGAATTTGTGGACCCTTCTTAAATGGGAGATTTACAGTGAAGGAAAACAGTACACCTTTCTGAACAATGTCTGGGAGGCTGTGGTTGCTGCTGCACAAAAAGTTGATCATCAGTAGATCAAGAATCTGACAGACTCCATGAATGGAAGGCTTATGACTGTTACTGAAAAGAAGGGTGGCTATATTGGTCACTGATTTTTTTGTGTGAATTGTCAAAAATGTTTATTTGTACATTTTCAGTTGTTTGTTTATTATTCTCACTTTAACAGATGCAAATAAATGAGTGAGATGGGCAAATTTTCGTTTTTCATTTAGTTGCATAATAATTCTGCACACTAATAGTTGCCCAATAATTGTGCACACATAGATATTCTCCTAAGAAAGCCAAAACCTCACTTTTACTTTCTTAAATGTTCAGGTTTGAGGTTTATTAACATTTTGGATTGACCGAGAGCACTGTAGTTGTTCAATAATGAAATTAATCCTCCAAAATTCAACTTGCCTAATAATTGTGCAGAGTGTATGCTGATCTGAGTGCTGATTATTGCTGGAGTCTTTTTCTCTTTTGGACTGGTTGATTTGTCTCTTTTGCATAGTTTATAGATGTTGTTAATGTCTATGTGTCTGTTGATGGCTGATTTGTCAGAGTGCCAGGCTTCTAGAAATTCCCTGGCATTTTTGGACTTGGCCTGGTCTAGGATTGTCACATTTTCCCAATTGAAACTATGGTTAAATCTGTCTATATGTTGTGAAATTAAAGAATTTTCGGCATGTCTTCTGACTGCCAGTTGGTGTTCATGGATGTGTTCTCTCAGTCTTCTGTCTGTTTGTCCTACATAGTGGTTGTTGCAGTTCTTACATTGTATGTTGTAGATGACTCTTGTTTTTTTCTTCTGGGGTTGCTGGGTCTTTTGGTTTGCTTAAGATATTTTGAAGGGCTTTAGTTGGCTTGTGTGCTATGCTGATTCTATGTGGTTGTAGTAGTCTATTTGTAGTTTCTGATATGTTCTTGATGTAAGGCAGTGTAATTCTTTTTAGGGTTTGTGTTGGTTGTGCTGTATTGGGTTGAATGGTAAGGGACCTTTTGATAAAGTTGCATGGCTATCCATTTTCTTGGAATGTGTTGTATAGATGCTCCATTTCCTTTTTCTGCTGTTCTGGGTAGCTGCAGTTTGGGCTTGTTTAAATAAAGTCCTTACACAGCTTCTCTTGTGGAAGATTGGGTTGTTGCTTTGGTAGTGGGGTACCTGGTTAGTATGGGTGGTTTTTCTGTAGACTTGCATTTCTAGTTTGCCATTGTGGTCTCTGCTGATCAGAACGTCCAGGAAGGATAGCGAGTTGTTGTTTTCTTCTTCTCTAGTAAACTAGAGAAAACAAATATTCTCCTTTATTGGTACTGTTGAAGCAATTTCAGGAAGGGTGATTTTATGAATCTGTCCTGACAATTTCGATTGACTCATGGATTCATTTTACTGAATTCATTTTTTAATATAATTTTTATTAAAGAAATGTTTAACAAGATAAAAGCAATACCAATGTTAGAAAATAAATAAAGTATAATAGTGTATAGGTAAGAAATAGAAGGAAAGGAAGGGAAAGGAAAGGAAAGGAAAGAAGGAAAGGAAAGGAAAGGAAAGGAAAGAAGGAAAGGAAAGGAAAGGAAAGGAAAGGAAAGGAAAGGAAAGGAAAGGAAAGGAAAGGAAAGGAAAGGAAAGGAAAGGAAAGGAAAGGAAAGGAAAGATTATAAAGTAGCAACTTCCTATATTCCTCACAACAGTTATAAATGTATTTATATTTTACTGCCTTTCTCTAAGGTTACATCATGACTTCCCTCTTTCCATAATCCACCCTTTCTAATCATCAAACCAATAACTCACAAGTTAATTTTTTCCTTTTTTCAGCAAAAAGTCCATGAGGGGCTTCCAATCAGTAATAAAACTAGTGGTTGTCCTTTACCTAATCAAAGAAATCAATTTTGCCATCTCAGCAAATCCTGCCATCTTCACCAGACATTCCTCCATTGTGGTTATTTCAAACAAAAGTACTTTTCAAATTAATTAATTTTATTTATTTATTTATTTCGTCAAGCATGTATTAGATAACAGATATAAGTATAAACATGATTATGAATACAGGAAATGGATACGAATAAAAGAGAATATTAGGACAGGGATGGTAGGCATGCTGGTGCGCTTATGCACGCCCCTTAAAGACCTCTTAGGAATTGGGTGAGGTCGACAGTAGACAGTCTAAGGTTAAAGTTTCTCCTTAAGAGAGAACTTTCTTAAATCAAAATCATATTAAGCTTTTTGCTATCATATCCTCTTTTCATTTCTTTTTTTGATCCAGAAGGAAAGTTGACTCACCAAATGGGTTTTTGACTTTATCCCACTGGTCTGGAGTTAGCAATAGCAATAGCACTTAGACTTATATACCGCTTCATAGTGCTTTACAGCCCTCTCTAAGCGGTTCACAGAATCAGCATATTGCCCCCAACAATCTGGGTCCTCATTTTACCCACCTCAGAAGGATGGAAGGCTGAGTCAACCTTGAACCGGTGAGATTTGAACCGCTGAACTGCAGCTAGCAGTCAGCTGAAGTAGCCTGCAGTGCTGCACTCTAACCACTGTGCCACCTCGGCTCTTCTTTTTTTAACTATAAATAAGTTACATTCTAAGGTGTTTAAGAAAGTCAGGCTCTGAGCAAACCTTCAGCAAGGTTCAGTCTTCTAATGTCCTTAGAAAGGTGGCATTACAGGCGAAAGCTGACTCTTCCCTGATCCCCAGTCATTCTACTGAAGAGTCAACTGCAAGTCCTACAGTCTTCTCATGAGGAACATACTTCTGGAGTGCAGGTGGGTGATCTCACAGTCTCCCCTTGTCTGGAGAGGCTCCACTGTCCAGATTTCTCCATCTTGCTGCTAGTCACCACCACGGCACCATCTCTGCTTCTTCATAGATGTCCACCATGAACTTCACTCTAAACCCTCCATTTTAACTGAATTTGAACTATCTGTTCACATCAAGGGATAATTCAGTGGCCCATGGATCATTGCTAATTTACAGATGCAAAAATTTTGAAAATGAGCAACTTTTGTAAGTACTTCAATAAACAGCTTGACAGAAGACAATTAATTCTGCTTTAACTAATTGTAATTTCAGGGACCTCCTGGTGTACCTGGTTTGATAGGAATCCCAGGACCAAAAGGAGAACCTGGAGAGATTTTCTATGACTCCATTGTAAAAGGTGAAAAAGGAGAACCAGGATTACCTGGACAGTCAGGTATTCCTGGCAAAGAAGGAAGGCCAGGAAGGGATGGTGTCCCTGGCATGCCAGGACCTAAAGGAGCATCTGTATGTATCTGTCTGTTTATATCCATTCTTTTATACAAATTATAGAACATAAAAATGTGTGTGTTTAAATTAACTCATTTTATTTTTAAAAAAAATCTCTGAATGTTTGCGTAATCTTATGAATTCTATAGAATGCCCAATTGGTTAAATAAAAAATCCTTTGATAATATGAGTAGATAAATTAATGAACTCTAGTAAATGCATAGTCTGATAGAAAAAGCATAGGCTGTGGTTAACTGATGCACAGATGGGCCACAGTTTTAGAAGATGAAGATTTTTCACTACATGTAGAAAGGGGGATGCCTCTTCTAGTATGGCATTTGCTGTACATGTTGTTATAATCACTTTTACTAAAAGTTATCTATTCAGCAACATCTCAAAGGAACTTAACCTCTGTTTGTAAAAGAAGCTTTTCTCATTCCCTCATTTTCCCTTGAGCCATATCAATTTTGGGTGGGGCAATGAGGGCTGAACAGAGAGAAGGAATTCGTTCCACTGACAGATATTGACACAGCTGGGTTTCAGTAACAGACCGAAAACAAACTGCTGCTTGATTAATGAGGAGACATTCCCTTCAATCAATCAAAATACTTTTAATCAATTAGTCTTTGGTGTAATGGTAAAGGTGCTGGTTTAGAAAGCAGAATCTGTGAGCTCCAGCTGTCCCTTAGGCATAAAAGCTGGCTGGATGACTTTGAGCCCAACACTTCTCAGAGAGTTGCTGCTCACAGGAGATAGGAGTCTTAGATACGTTCACCTCTTTGAGTTATATTTAAAAACTGGGACAAAATAATAGGAAGAAAAAACTGCACTACTCGGAACATCGTATATTTTAAGAAGATACTTGGTTGATACCTAGGACGCTGGCAGCAACCTGTATCAACCATTAGCACCAGTCAGTGGTATTTGTGACACATTTTAAATGTCCAGTTGACTGAGTTTCATTTAATGAATAAAAGAGATAATCATCATCATCATCATCATCCTGCAATTATACCTTTAATATTATTAAATAACAATAACTGCCTATTCCAGGAAGAACTTGATAGGTGGACAAAAATGCCAAATCCAGTCTAAATGGATTTGCAATAATTGTTGCAAAAAGAGTTTACAGATAGTCCTCAACTTACAACAGTTCATTTAATGACTTTTCGAAGTTACAATGGCACTGAAAAAGTGACTTATGATAGTTTTCACACTTACAACCGTTGTCGCATCCCCATGATTACATGATTCACACAATTAAATTTCAGATGCAATTGGTTCATATTTATGACAGTTGTAGTTCCTGGGGTCATGTGATCATATTTTGCAAACTTCTGACAAGCAAAGTCAATGGGAAAGCCAGATTCACTTAACAACCATGTTACTAACTTAACAACTGCAGTAATTCACTGTGGCAAGAAAGGTCATAAAATGGGACAAAAATCACTTAACAAATGTGTCACTTAGCTACAGAAATTTTGGGCTCAATTGTGGTCATAAGTCAAGGACTACCTGTATTAGTGTTACGTCTGAGGTGTTATCTCTGTTTTCTGCTACTGTCCCAGGTCTCTTTAAAAACACTGCAACAGGAGGTTGGGGTGGAAAGTATTAGTGCATAAATGGATATATTCATACTACTCAAGATCAAATGCAGGTTTACTTGTAATTTCTGTATTGTTTATTCATGCTTATTACCCCATCTACAGCCTGGGGAAATGAATTGTTTTAGTTGATGGTACATCAAACTGCATATGAATTTTGTACTTAGAGTATTGAAATTTTATTTGCCATCCAGTGCATTTGCCTAAGAGGGTGCTATCAAACTATTTCAATCCCTCTGAACTACAGTAATATTTGAGGAATATTTCTCTCAGAAATTCTGCTCAAATTGTTGAACCTCATTACTTAATTTTGTTTCCTTTTTTCACCACAATATTGGCTACAGTTACTTGACTATTGTGAAGTCCAGCAACATTTCATTGCCTCTTCGTAACCAACTTTCACCATGAGACATCTCTTCAGATGGATATAGAATCATAGGGCTGGGAGGGACCTTGGAGGTCTTTTTGTCCAACTCCCTTCCCAGGGCAGAGATCTATGATATACCCTGTTGATATTTGTTCTGAATATTGTACTTGTGGAAAGTCCATTGTGAACTCCCTTCCTTACTGCCTCATCATTCCCTATCATATAGCATCTCAGTTCTTATTAATGTGAGCAGGAATAAGGGGGAGGCATTTTTCAATTCAACACTTTTTCAGCATAATTATTAAGCCTAATTTGGAACAAACATAAAATCCATCTCATTGATTATCTGCTTGCCCCTAGTAGCACCAAGTGAATTATTCACTAAGATAAATGTTATGCTGACATAGTGCATACCTTCTCAAGAAGCATCAATCCCAGGATTACCAAGAGCCTTTTTTTTTCTAAATCAGCCCCAATACCATGTTCTGGGATCAACTATAATGGCTCCTGAACTTTGCTTTGCCTGCATTTTTATGAGAGCAGGTAAAGTACTGAGCAAATCCTTTAAATGACAGAGGTTTTAGAACTGGAGACAAATTGGCTATAAACAACCAGTTTCTATTGTTATGGGTCCTGTGTTTGACTTTGTTTATGTGGCCTCTTGACCTCAATTCCTGTGTACCTAACCCTACTAGGCATGACCAGAGACCCTGGGAAAAGGTCTGTTTCAAAGAACTGAGAAAGCCTCTATTAGATTCCCACAGATGACTCCATCCTGTGTACTAACTCCATGTTTCTGGAGGTTGCACAGGAAGAATCTCCCTCATCCCCAAATCTCCACAACAGACTGGATTTTATCCTGATCCACTTAGATCAGGAACTATTCAGCTAGTATAGAATTGTATATCAGTTCTTCTTGGGGAGCAGGAAATTCTTCCTATACCCCGCTTACTTTCTTCTTTCCTTAAACCAGGGAACCATTGGATTAAAAGGAGACCGTGGACTCCCAGGAATAAGTGGTTTACCAGGGTCCCCTGGAGACAGAGGTTTCCCTGGTCCTCCAGGAGTTGGGAGTCCTGGACCACAGGGTGATAAAGGAGAGAAGGGACTTTCTGGAATCCCTGGGACCTCTGGACTTCCAGGTAATGCTATAAAAGTAATGTGGATACACATTTTTTCAAAAGGGTCACAATACGTACCACATTTTGCAGTGATTAAAATGAATGTTACATTTTGTGTTATCACAGACATAGCAGCAGAATTGGCAACTATTTATGCAATATGGTGATTGCCATTGTGACTCAAAAAGACAAATTCTTCAAAACCGTCATCAGATTGAAGAGTTATTTTGACAAAACAATCCACAGATTATTTTAGTGGAAGAAACAAGGAAGCCACTGGAGGAAACAAAGGCTAAAATGAAATATTCTAACTCTTGTAACTTGGAAATCTGTTCGTTAAGATATTTAAAAAATCATGTCTTTGAATAACATCATTTAAAGATATGGTTTCCAAATAGTACCCTTTTATGATATATATGCAAACAAGGTTCACAAACATTGTTGTCCACAGCAGTGTCCAGCAGCTCTGAGATGCATGGACTTCAACTCTCAGAATTCCCATCCAGCATGCTGGCTAGAGAATTCTGGCAACTGAAATCCACACATCTTAAAGCTGCTGAGGTTGAGAACATTGATCTATAGTAAGATAGAATGATGGCTTGCTGGGTCTTAGAAAGCCATATCTGCCCTGTCTCCAACCAAAGGGCCTTGTCTTTCAGTTTGCTGTGAGGAAACAGACCATGGAAAAGATGCAGTACTAAACTGCTGTTGCTATCTTTTCAAGTATTTGGGCACCTTTTCCATTTTCTACTGCAATGGACCTATTGTGTGCCTATAAAATGCAAGTATTGTATCTAATTATGCAAAATCATTGTGGAATATTTGCCCTTAAGATTATGTAATTGCTCTTGTTTGTTAATGTGTTAGACAAGCAGAGATATGCAACACCTTTCCTTTTTTAGTATTCCTCATCCATTATATAAAGCAATAAAACATTTGCCTGCATGTGTAGTTTTGCTAAAAACCAGTGATTTCTTAAAGTAATCATCAGTAACATACTCTTTGTGCAGCTGTTGTAAAAACAAGTAAAAGTACAAACCAATCTTATTTCATTCTTTGACATACTAACTAAATTAGTATGGTAGACCAGCGAAATGCTGTGGACATAGTATACTTAGACTTCAACAAGGCATTCGACAAGGTAGACTACAACCTACTTCTTGGTAAGCTAGAAAAAAGTGGGATAGATAGCATCACCATCAGATGGATTTGTAACTGTCTGACAAACTGTACTCAATAAGTAGTCCTTAATGGTACTACGTTTACATGGAGGGATGAGGGAATAGAAGGGGAACTTATCAAATTTGCAGATGATACTAAGCTGGCAGGAATAGCCAACACCCTAGATGATAGGCTCAAGATTTAGATGGATCTTGACAGACTTGAACACTGGGCCCTAACTAACAAAACGAAATTCAATATAAAGAAAAGAAAAGTGTTACACTTAGGCAAGAAAAACCAAAAGTACACATATAGATTGGGAGAAACCAGGCTTAATAGCAGTAACTGTGAGAGGGATCTTGGAGTCTTAGTGGACAACCAATTAAATATGAGCCAACAGTGTGGTGCAGCAGCCAAAAAAGCCAATGCAATCCTAAGTTGCATTAGCAGAGGGATTCAATCAAGATCACATGAGGTACTAATACCACCCTATAAAGCCTTAGTAAGACCACACCTAGAATACGGCATCCAGTTTTGGGCACCACACTATAAAAAAGATGTTGAGACGCTAGAAAGAGTGCAGAGAAGAGCAACAAAGCTGATGAGGGGACTGGAGGCTAAAACATATGAGGAACGGTTGCAGAAATTTTCTGACAGTGAGAACAATCAACCAATGGAATGGGAATCAACCAATGGGAGCTTCATCACTGGAAGCTTTCAAGAAGAGACTGGACTGCCATCTGTCAGAAATGGTGTAGGGTCTCCTCCTTGGGTGGGGGGTTGGACTAGATGACCTACAATGTCCCTTCCAACTCTGTTATTCTGTCATTCTGTTACATTGCTATATATAATTTACATTACATTACAAATAATTATATCTATAGCAATGCACTTTATTTCTATTTCTTTACAGCAGAGATAAACAACTTTTCTAGCTGCAGGAGTCATGTATGGTGCTAGATATACAGCCTGTACAGATATAGATATACACAGTAATAAGGATAGTTGATGGCAATGATCAGGGAGGTGGTGAACTCTCTTTCACTAGATATATATTTAAATGGAGGCTAGACAGTCATCTGTCAGGTTTGCCTGAATTTGGATACCTAGAAAAAGTGGGGGTTGGATTCAATGGCCTGAGTGAGCCATTCCAGCTGTAGATTCAGAGAAAGAGGGTTTTAGTTTGTCAAACCATTGATTCATAGGCTGCTGGCAATATGGATCAGAGCAGTAGCAAGGAGAAAATATGAGGGGAAGAGAGGGGAAGGGGAGAGAGAGCATCTTCAGTGGAAGCAACCGAGGGCACATCCCAGTTGTGTTTAATACTCATATCCCTTCATTGTTGCTCTTGATTTTGCTGTTTTCCTTAAAGCTTCTGCCTACAAAAAAAAAAAAAAGCATTTGAACCGCATTCCAATCTTGATAAAATCCAATGTTTTCACGCCTTCTATTCCTACAGTATAATTAATCCAAAGGATTAATGAGGATTTGTATTTTGGTATAGTTACAGAATTAAGACTAAACAAATGATACCCAGATAGCAGGACTTTCATTGAATTTCACTGACAGTAAGCAGAAACCCTTATTGCTGTACTGCAAATTCATGTGACAATGGCAGTCACCTCTTCTCTATTCAAAGAATGAGGGAAACAGTTTTAAAATGTTCATGGTGATCCAATATCTTTGTCAGTGTAAAAATTCCAACTAAGATTTCCTTAGCTAAATTGAAAGTACCTTTTGAGGAAATTCATTTTAATTAATCTAATGTGCAAAAATATCATTGGGCCAGTGTTTCATCAGTCACTTGTTGAAGAGATAAAAATATAATGGAATATTATCCCTCATGGCTAAGTTGGAAAGTGTAAATGGTGAAAATCTTTGAGCCATATTGGGAAATAAATTGATTTTGACAATGAGACTCATGAATATCTAACTCTTTGGAAAGCTTCTGCTTTGAGAATTGGTGTTAATTCGTTGTATTGCAAAGCTTGGGTGAAAGCTGGAATCATCATCACTTTAAATCAACTGGTGTGGTATGTAATGATTAGTTTAAGGTTTTTTTCTTGACTTTAAATCGAGTACGGTCTTCCCAAGCCACAGCAGTGGAGATATATTCAGCTTAAGCATGTTCTAATAGATCAATATGTACACACCTGAATTGCTTCTTGCCAGGGGTGGGTTCTGGCTTACCTCGCTGCCGGTTCGCATCCTCACGTGCTGCGTGGGTGCGCGCGCCTTGTGTGCCACGTGGGCGCGCATGCGCAGTGCTAAAAACCCAGCTTCTGCAGCACAGAAGCAAAAAACAGCTTCTGTGCGTGCGCAGAAGCAAAAAACAAAATGGCGCCGCCGAGAGAGCCGGTTCGGGGGCATGTCCAGCTGGTCATCGCTGCCGGTTCGGCGAGCGGGCGGAAATTCCCGTTACCGGTTCTATAGAGCTGGTCCGAACTGGCAGGAACCCACCTCTGCTTCTTGCTTAATAGAATCTATAACATATCTCTATCAAAAATTCAAGAATATTTTTAAAGTTGACATTTCTGGGATATGTCAGATATGAACTAAAGAATTAGAATTTCCAAGAAAGCCACAGCAATGGCTTCAGGTCACCTAAAAATTTGAAATTAAGGTTGATTCATCAAAGTAATTCAATTTAGGGAGTACTGGACTCCCCAAAGAATGTATACGAGAGGATGGATATCAGATTTTTTTTAAGCTGGAGTTGTAAAACATTGGAGACATGGTCATGTGATCATTTCATATTTCTCTGGGATAGTAGAATCATAAAATCATAGAACTAGAAAGGACTTTAGAGGCCTTCCAGTCCAACCCCTTGTCCAAAGCAGGAGTCCTTATACCAGACCGGACAAATTGTTGTCCTATCTTCTCTTGAAAACCTTCAATGATGGAGCACCCTCTGGGAGGCAAGTTGTTCCATTGAGGGTAACCTGTCCCATTAATATATTAATAAACTGTATATTAGTAGACATGAGAAAATCTGTAAATGTTAAACATGTTAATGTTATGTTAAATTATAGATCAAAGCTTTGGACATTGCTCATTTCTCAAGAATTGCAGTTGTATGCATGTATGTATGGGGGATGGCAAAAAGAATTATATTAAGAAGTTGGGAAATGGTATTAATATATCAAAGAATGGTTATCAAAATACATGATCTATCTGATTTGGAAAAGCATGTTTTCTATTAATCAAAGGATGCAGCAATATTAGTAAATTAATAGAAAACCAGTGACTGTTGATAAGTATAAAATATATTCTAGATTTATTTCTTATTCTTCATTTTTAGTTGTATTTTTAGTTTTTACTTTTATTTTTTAAAATCTTTTTTAAAGATTAAAGATGGGTTTCTTACTATAAATAATGGTATTAATAAAACTGTGGAAAAATGGTGTGTCAAGATTGTTTCTCTGTATGTCAGTCTTTTTTACATGCTATCCAGAGAGAAGACCTAGTGAGTTGAGTAGGATTTATTTTCCTGTTGCAACTGTTATATAAGTGAAAGTAAATATTAGGAATTAAATTATACATTCTGAAAAAGTAGATGATGTATTTGTTAATTTGGTATATCTTTTTTATGTATTTACTTACAAGGTCCCAAAGGTGAAGCTGGACGTGTCATTTCTCTGCCTGGTCCCCCAGGGACCAGAGGTTTTCCTGGACCTGCTGGAAATCCAGGCCTCCAAGGTATTGTGTTGTGTTGTGGAGAGTGATGTGGAGAGTGTTCTTAATTGTTCCATGATTCCTTTTCATCAGAACAACTCATGGCTTATTTTATACCTAACTCCACAGGTGACAAGGGAGACCCAGGGATCCCAGGAAGGCCTGGTCTGCCCGGTGAAAAAGGTCTGACAGGGCCTCCAGGAATTGGATTTCCTGGCCCTTCAGGGCCCCCAGGTATTATCTTATTTACACTATAAAGTGAATGGCTATTTGAAGAAGACTCTTTGAGGTAAATAGAGGATGGCCAAAATTTCAGAAATCCTTCCTTCTATGCTGGAGATGGGGCCAAAGCAAAAAATTCCAAACATATTTTAAATTATGAATATCAAAGAAATGTGATGGGGTTGGATAAGCTAACAATAAGTTAAAAACTTAACTTTTAATACCATATATCAATATTATTTTGATTTAAAAAATAGGATTTCCAAAGAAGCTCCCCAAACAAATTAAATCCATTTCCCGTGCTTTCTTTCTGTTCAACATACTATAGACTGTTCTGCTCCCACTTTATAGGAATAGCATTTAGGCTTATATACTGTACCACCCAATAGTGCTTTACAGCACTCTCTGGATGGTTTATAGTGTTTAAGCATTATTTGCATATTGCCCCCAACAATCTGGGTCCTCATTTTTCTGACCTCGGAAGGATGGAAGGGTCAATCTCAAGCCCTGTCAGGATTGAACTCCAGGCTGTGGGCAGAGTTTGCTTGCAATTCTTTACTTTAATCACTGTGCCACCAGGGCTCCTTATGAGGTTAAATTTTGTTTTGGCTCTATACTTTTCTTCTTTAAAATATTTTTAAACAAGGGTCATGAAAGATTGGGAGAATTGGCTTTGTTGTTCCCTGGTGCCTGGCCTGCCTTGTCCTCATCCTCTCCTGAACGTAAAGGCAAACTGAACAGATAACTGATGTTTTAATTGGCTTTGAAATAGAATTGCTCTGGCACTGTAAGGAACGCCTCTCCATCTAACTTAAGAAAGCGAGAACTTCTGAGACAATGTAGTTCAAAAGGATCTTTTATTAAGCAGAAGTGAAAGCATTCCATTCAAAGCAACGTCTGAATACCCTTAGGCAACGCAGGTAGAGTTAAAGCAGTAGAGACCCCTCCCATTAGCCAGAATGCAGATTCTAGCCAATACACAAGTGTGAAAATGTTTTCTTTATCAACTGCTCTGGGAACCGGATAAACATACATTTCTCTGACCATCTTCTGTTATCCATTGAAGTGAAACATCCCACATTGCCGCAGAAGTGAAAGCATTCCATTCAAAGCAACGTCTGAATACCCTTAGGCAACGCAGGTAGAGTTAAAGCAGTAGAGACCCCTCCCATTAGCCAGAATGCAGATTCTAGCCAATACACAAGTGTGAAAATGTTTTCTTTATCAACTGCTCTGGGAACCGGATAAACATACATTTCTCTGACCATCTTCTGTTATCCATTGAAGTGAAA
>QLTV01001119.1:2358261-2368978 GCA_003457575.1 Thermophis baileyi
GCGACCCCCCCCATTAGCCAGCATGCAGATTCTAGCCAATACACCAGTGTGAAAATGTTTTCTTTATCAACTGCTCTGCGAACCGGATAAACATACATTTCTCTGACCATCTTCTGTTATCCATTGAAGTGAAACATCCCACATTGCCCCTCATAAACCTTCTCCAAAAGTGAAGAGATCTCTGGATGTTTGGCGCCTGGGTATGGATTGTAAATCGTCCATTGACACAGGCAATGCTAATAAATCAAACCCAAGGCCCCCCCTTCTCTCAACTGAATGGCACGTTATCAACTGCTCTGGGATAAACATACATTTCTCTGACGATCTTCTGTTATCCATTGAAGTGAAACATACCACATTGCCCCTCATAAACCTTCTCAAAAAGTGAAGAGATCTCAGGATGTTTGGCGCCTGGGTATGGATTGTAAATCGTCCATTGACACAGGCAATGCTAATAAATCAAACCCAAGGCCCCCCCTTCTCTCAACTGAATGGCACGATCACTCTTTGGGATCTGACAGGCACATTGTGTAAAAGAAGTAATCCACTTTGGTTCAATCTCTCAACAATCATCACATGTATTATAGTCTGGGAAGCTGACTTAGAAGGCTCTAAGAGAGTATCTTATTGAGCATATTCAAGCCAATGCAAGGATGGGTATTCCAATCCTTCAAATGAAGTGCTTCACAACATGTTGGATCATTTAAAATAGCCCCATCTTTTTCCAGGCTTCTGCAGCTGCTTTGAAAGCAGCTACTGACTGTTTCTATATACACGTTTACCCTCAGCCTCTTGGCTTCACATTCCTACATGTTGCAGAACACCCCCTTTTGAAGGACTACCGCAGCCTTAGAAGCTAGCCCACTTCATCCTCTCTTTTGCGGCTGCTGAGAAGTCTGGTTATAGAAAGGGAAAGAGCCAGGTTAAACAGGAGAAAAGAAATCAGTTTTGCCAGGATTCAGAGAGACAGATGCTCATTATTATTGGTGATTAGAGAGAAAATAACTAGCTGAATGTAGCTGATAATGCTACCCTCTTTATAGCATCATTATAATTACAGTGTCACATTCCTTTTTTCCTAGTAGATCATTTTTACAATTGTGCTGAAGGGGTCATGTTAAGGATGCAGATATCAAGGTCTGCAACTTCTTAAATGTAATTGTTCCTTAAAAGACCTTTTATATCTATTTCATCAAGTCAGTTGTGAACATAATACAAAAAGTAAGCATAACAAAGCAGGAAAATACCCCTTTAGAAGAGCTTAAATGTGTGCAAATAAAACATCTTTTACTGGGCATGTACATAATAGCAGCACTGACAACAGGCAGAAATCTTTGTGGAGGCATCTCATCATGGAAACACCACCAGCTGTTCTTTTTATATAATACTCATACATGGAAAAGGGCTTTGGTGGAAGTTCTTAAAAAATAAGTAGGTTGATGAACGAGAAGGTACTGTAGATACACCTTCAAAAACCCAAAGGTTCAAAGCACCTTCTTTCATTTGCCATCAGCCCAAATTTTATTTATCAAATTTTAAAACTGCCCATCTCCCTCACAGAGGGACTCTGAGGTTGTACAAATAAAATATTAAACATAAAAACAGTATATATAAAATTTAAAAAGAGGCAGGTGATGTTAAGAATTACTTAAAAGGCGAGGGCAGGGGGCTTTCAATATGCTAAGTATCTTCATGGCGGCCTGCTCCTCTATGCACCCCAAGCAAGGTTGCTGAGCCACGTTTTCATGCCTTCCTTGACGACCAGGAGAGGGGGGGGCCCAAATTATCTCTCGGGGATGATGGCCACACAGGATGGACTTTGTAATACTTGCAATATAATTTTTATAGTACTGTTGCACTGACTAACATGGGTTTTCTTGTATTTTAAATTCGCATTTTGAACAAGCATGCATTTTCAAATGTATTGCTAATAATTTGCCATAAAACTTAACCTTCAAGAAAAGCCTTTCTTTCAGAAACGAGGATTGACAGGAGAGCATTCAATAGATTGTAGATAACAGTTTCATTTTTAGCTGTTCGCAAACCTCTATGAACAAAGCAAATATTCAAGCCCAACCGTGGGAAGCGTGAGAATGTATTTTATCCATACCCATACCCATTCTGATGTTTTCCCTTGCAAATATTTCTTTTATTTTTATTCAGAATACAATGCTCTTTTCTATGGCTATGCTCATATATTGTGATGTAATTGGACAGATGACTTTTACTAACCCAATCAACTTTTGCTTTGAAGTTCTTTGTTGTGCTGACTATAAAAGTAAATCTGAACCATTTTTCCAGGTTTCACCTTTTCATAGGGAGACCCCACTTTATCAGAGTACTCAAATAAATTGTTCTTAAATGATTTTCTGACTAGTTTGCTTATTGGAAAAAGTAAGCCAAGGCAGAACCTGGAGCCAGATTTGGCCATCAGGGGAGAATCTTATCTTTCCATTAGGTTTCTGACACAACTAGGTGTTTAGCATGACATAGGCAAATCTTTTGCATTATTGTGCATCTTATAGGCTTTCCTGGTCAGCCAGGTCCACAAGGTTCAAGAGGAGAGAAGGGAGAACATGGTTCCCAAGGTGTGCCAGGTGCAGCTGGAGCCAAAGGACAGAAGGTAAGTGCCAGAGCTTTGATACTGGTGAGGGCCTTCTTCCATGCCACCATGCTCTTAGGAGCTGCATTTCCTCCACCCATTCTCTGCTTTTAGCCAGGCTTTAAGTATTTTTTATAAGATTCCTTTTTGTTGTCTTTTTTCAAAAAAGAAAGACAGTGTATAAATTATGCAAATAAATGATTACTTGCATAATTTCGGGTGCCAATAAGGCAAAAGTTAGGGATGGCAGACTCTGGTTTTGATTTCTTTCTGTTTTAATTTTTCCCCAAGATCCCAATTTGTATATTTGTTTATGTTTAATTTTAGTACAGTGGTACCTTGGTACTCGGTGTTAATTCATTCTGTGGGGGGTGTGACAGGTATTTAAAAGGATGAGTCCCAAACAAACCACATGACTTACCATGTAACTCTTTGTTTCAGCTGGGAAGAATTTTCTGACTGTCCCTTTTCCTATGTCAGCGACCTTCCCAACAGGTCCAACTTCCTGTGCGCCCTCTGTGGCCATCCCCCTCCTTTTGCAGCAACCTTCCCAGCATGGCTGACTTCCTTTCCATTCCCCACAGTTGTTCCCACTCTTCATATAGACACATGTTGAGTACTAAACAAAGGTTGAGCACTGGGACATTTTCATGTCAAAATGCGTCAAAAACCAAATTCAATGAGTTTTGAAGCAGCTGCATACTGAGGTACTACTGTACACACAATAAAAATGTGCATTTCACCATTTTTCATAATACCTTTTTTGTATTGCACATTTTTGTCTTACTCAAATATTTGAGTTTATCTTGACAAATTTGAATTTGGTAAATTCATTTTAAAATGCTACCTCAATGAATTCTCTACTTCCCTTCCAAAATGGTTATCTACACTGAGAACCACATTTACATGGATCTGCTCTCCCAGAGTTTACATACTAGTCCTGTGTTCTAGGGTAAAATCTTACTTTTAAATTGTGCACAACAAGGATAGATTTGTTTCTTAACAACGAAGGAGTGAGTACCATAGTAATATATGCAAGCACTGAATAAAGGTGTGCAAAAGTACTAATATCATTTTCTTTGTGGCCTACCTATTTGTGTATGTTATCTCCCTATAGTTGTGCTTCTGCTTACTAACTTAAAATGTGGTCAGCAAGACTCAATCCTGACCCAATCACATTCTGCCCTGAAGCAGTCAAGCTTTGCCAATGTGCCTGCCAAGATTCGCATCCCACCAAAGCCCAGTAGAGCCTTTCAAATCTCAAGTGAATTAGTTTCCTGTCAAAGCTCAGTGTAAAACACATATTGCATCATGTTCTTTTCAGATTTCAAATTCAAATTTTCAAATTTCCAATTCAAATTGAATCAGGTTTATTGTGAATTATTTAGATTATCCCAGGCTTCCTGTGTGCTAGGTTTTCCACATATTGGACAATATTGTTGTTGTTCAGTCCTCAAACGGAAATTAAGTAGAAATATTGAAATGCTGCTATCATGTTGCCCCTATTCCTTCTTTTCACTAGGTTAAATATACCCAATTCCTGCAACCATTCTTCATGCTTTAGCCTCCATTAATGGATATATATATATATATATAATGATATATCCATTATTCATAAATATCCATTAAATTGGAGAGTACATAATTTGCAGTGGCTTGAGTCACTTGCATATTTCCATTGGCATTATGATGCAAATTATATCATTTCCATCATTTGTAGAATAAATGAAAAATTACCTTGCCTCATGCCGAGTCTGTTGGATCAAGGTCCCTTAAAATGAGGTTTCACTCTCTGCCTATTTTTATTAACATTCTAACTGCTAATAAAAACTGCCTAACTGATTCTATTTTACTGATAGAAGACAATATTTCTAGCTCAGGGTTGAAATATGGTGTCCTTGGTGCTAGCGCTGATGATGTTGCCTAGTTTGGTAATGAAATACCTGTAAGAAAACCACCAAACTCAGAGAGTCAGGACTCCACATGATTCTACCTCACTGGTTTGTTATGCGTATGTGTATTTCACATTCTTCTCAATAATGCTTTATTGATGTATGTGTTAAGGGTGAAGCTGGATTAGGTCGCCCAGGTTCTAAAGGTTTTCCTGGTCCCCAAGGACGAGATGGCATTCCTGGATCAAAAGGTGACCAGGGATATCCTGGTGTGTCAGGGGAGAAAGGACTTCCTGGCATACCTGGTCAGCCAGGATCTCAAGGTAAGGCTGCTCTGATTAACTACATTTTTATGATACAGGATTTCTTTCCCTGTGTATGCCATAGTTTTTGTAATTAAAATAATGTCAGTCCTGCCTCAGCCTGGACTCTAGATTCGTAAAAATGATCCTGGGCTCCATTTGTTGCAAAAGGAACAGCTTTATTAGAAGTCAAGTGAACTGCAGTAAAGCAAAGCCAGAATTCAAATTCATGTGCCAAATTCCCCAAGTGTAACATTTCTCCCTCATAGGTACTCCCCCTTACTGGCCTCCCTTGCCCAATCGGTTCCAAAGGAGATGTTTTCAAAACGGTCATCTCGAGTGTGAGCTGTTACACAGCCACATTCCATTCTCAGTCATCTGACCTTGAAGCTATGTCTTAGGAAGCCACAGTGAATAGTGAACCTTCCCCTCTCCCATCCAGAGTCCATGGCAGACTGGTACTGAGCGAATGTAGAGCGCAGGTGTGAGGTCGCAGTTCTGACAAATAAACTGAATGGTGTAAAACCTCACTGGAAGTTTACATGGCTTAATAAAGCTTATTTCCTCTTGAATATTTCTTTTGTTCTCTTTTACATGAGAGGTCACTTTTATTCCTACCTTTGGTTTTTAAAGTGTGACAAGGGATGTACCCTTTTGACTCTGTTCTGTGATTACTATATCTCATAATTCTTTCTAAGCTAAGTAGGACTTCCCTTTAAAGTGTTTATCACATTATAAAGGACCTATCATTAGTGTCTATGAAGACCAATCACTTTTGAAATGAATAACATGCAAATTAACTGGCTATACTTGTTTATTTTTCAAATTAGGTGAATCGGGTCCTCCTGGATTACCAGGTGTACGGGGCTCCCCTGGTGAACCCCAAATGGGCTCTCCTGGCCCCCCTGGCCCTCCAGGACAATTTGGGCCTCCAGGACCAATAGGTAACCTATTCATTTGTTTCCATCACCATTAATGTTGATAAATTGAATCCTTAAGCTAACCTGTGTTGAAATGTATCCTGCACATTTCGTGTGGTTTGATGAAAGGCATCAATATTCATATTTCTATTTTTTATTAAACATCCCAACCTGAGGAAAATCAGACATTGCCAGGAGCATGTGGGACAATGAAACAAGCCAACAAATATTTTATTTCATCAATGAACTTTCTAGCAAGGAAGTTGTCCCTTTAGATATAAACTCACATTTGGTCTGTGGGAATAGAACATATGTAGATCTTATGCTTATTTACTGAGCCAAATCAGAGAATAAATTGTCATGTTTCTGCAAATGATTGGTATGCATTAAAGAAGCAAATAGTTAGCATTTTCAGATTCAGAATGAACACATTGGATACTGTGATGACTCCCCCGGACGCTTCCCCAGATACCTTTCTAGATGTCAGCTCGGGGGAGGATGAACCAGTTCCTGGCATGTCAGGAGCTGAGTTGAGTGATGGCTCCGAGCAGCCATCTGTGAGGGATATAGCTGAAGCACAGCTGCAGCAGAACAATCCTGAGGCTCCAGGTGGGGAAAGCATGCAGCTGCAGTTGGTCGGTGATGAGGAAGAGGAACTGCCTTCTGCATCTGATCCAAGAACATGTAGGGCAGAGAAAAGGCAGGAGCAGAGAAGGTCAGCCAGATTACTCACAAGGAGAAAGCCTCGCCCTTCTTGACAGGCTACACTGGAAGTTGGCTATTTACACAGCGTACAGATGGAGGCGATGCTGGGAACAGTATGTTTGTTTCCTAGCTGTGTGTTTTCTGGTCGTTGTGATTCCTGCCATGCTTTGGATTGACACTGTGCCTTGACTTAGATCGTGCTTGGAAACTCTGGACTTTTTTTGCCTTGTGAGCTCTCTTGTGTTGTGGATTTAAGTTTGCCTGGTGGATTTATTTTGATTGAGAAACTTTCAAGTGCTCTGTGGACTAGCAATAGTTTGTTCATGGCTGGATTTAATTGGGACAGTTTTGGGTTTTTAGTGAAGGGAATTGCTGGGGAATATTAATAAACTCACTAAACCACAGTTATGTGTGTGTGAGTGAGCAGGACAGCACAGATACTGGCAGCTCTGAATAACTTTTCAAGAGGTCTTAGTGGTTGAGGAATTGTTCACATATTAATTGCTGGGGTCATTGCCCAAATAGTTAATTGAGCTTTTATTTTGGAAATTAGTAAAACAGTAACTTAGAGCCCTGTTCAAAATAGACACTATTTCCTGTGTAGATGCTAATCCTTGTTCCGTTATATTTCAAATATAACAAACATCCTTTGTGAGTGTCTGGAAGAACAAAAATAAAGAGCTGTTCTCAGAGCTTCAGTTTCAGTGGAGACATTCACTGTTTCTCAGAGGCAGATTTTCAGTTGTGTGGGTGTGAAGGAATCCACTAGATTCTGCTCAGGCTGTATCTGTGGGTATGGTCAATAAGCTCCTTTTCTTATCCTTACTCTGTATGTCCTTAAATTATCTCAAGCACAGTTATTATAACTTAGTAAGCTCATATTAATACTTCTTAGCTGATTTGTAATTTTCACCTATCAAGGAATCTATAAAAGATAGAGGTAGTTTGGAGTTTAACAACTGGATTTTATATTTCCAGATGTGGGGGGTATTAGCGTCACAAAAGCATTGGAAGATTGATACAATCTACTAACACTTCCTTATTTGAAAAAAATCCTAATGTAGGATTAGAAGATGCTTTAGAAAACCCTATAGGTTTTCTAATATATAATGTAAACACTATTTTTTTCCTTTCCATCACAAGCACTTTTACCCCCATTTTCCAGCTCATTTGATCTGATAAAGATTTCTTAGAAACTTACAAGTATGTGAGTACTTAATAAATTTCAGTTGGTTGCCTCAGCATGGACTTTAGATTCTTTATCTATGGTCAATACTGTTAATGTTGCCTTTAAAAAAAAAACCTCAGAGTAATTTTTTTTCAAATGGGTAATGTATTTCCTGCAAGGTTCCTTCCTTCCAGCATAAGACTGAACTATTCCTTTCTGTCTGTCTGCCTGTCCCTGTCTATTCCTGAAGATGTGACAATTGACTCTGCTATTTACTTCAATGTGTGATACCATCCCAAGGTTTACAGATGCCCAGCTGAAAACTCATTTTTCCTTCACATTTTCAGGCTTAGTAGCAAATGTACTATTTTCTGTGTCAAACGTTTTGTTTCCAAACCTTTTTTTGATTCCTGCAGGACCGCCAGGAATCAAAGGTGAGAGAGGCCACCCGGGTGTCCCTGGGCTAGATATGCCAGGACCTAAAGGAGACAAAGGGATCCCAGGAACACAAGGTCTGTCAGGTGTGCCAGGCTTGCCAGGCTTACCTGGCTTACAGGGACAACAAGGACATCCAGGTGTTCCAGGTCGGTAATTCTTTGTAATTAATTATTTGATATAGTATAACTTTTTAGGTACTATGTTCCAGTACACGGAGAAAATGAACAAAATCTTAAAGCAAAAAAAATGGCACTAATATGTGATTCAATTTTAATTTCACTTCTCTCCTTTGTTTGCTACATACAGGCACTTCTTGTTTAGTGACAAAAATTGGGCCTGGCAACTTGGCAGTCACTAAGTGAAACCATGACTGTGCTTATGATCTTCCTTCAGCTTTCTTTTGCTTTCTTTTTATTTATTTAAGAAAATTTATATGGCCCAACTCACTCTCAGTGACTCTGGGCAGCTTACAACAATAAAAACCCAATATAAAAACAATAAAACAAAATAACCCTCACCCCACCCACCCCCGTTGACAGTGATCAAATGAGGCATTTGATGAGCTCCATCCCCGCACTGGGCACCCCAGGTCTGTTGGCAAAACCAGGTCTTCAGGGCCTTGTGAAGGAGTGTCAAAGAAGGGGGGCAATCTAAGGGAGGGAGCCACTCTGGAGAAGGCCCTTCTTCTTGGTCTCGCTAGATGGATCTCCTAAGGAGAGGGGATTCGGAGCATTCCCTGCCTCCCTGCTCTGGTGGGTTGAGTAGATGTGACCGGGAAAAGATGGCCCCTCAAATAACCTTGTCCCAAGCCATTGTAGGTTTTTAAGGTGGAAATCTGCACCTTGAACTGGACCCGGAAGCAAATCAGTAGTCAGTGCAGTTCCTGCAGGAGAGATGACACATGCACACATCTAGGCCTGCACAGAACCATGCAGGCTACCACATTTTGAACCAAATCTGCAAAGATCATAAATGGGAGGATGGGTCTATCAATTGACAAATTGATAGAATATAGTGATTAATGTTTATTAGAATTATATATCTTTACTATAGTGAAATTGTACTTATCAGTATTAATTCTGTTCTCTATCATTCTTAATTTTTTCATAAATGATAATTCTTTTTAGAGAGAATAGGAACTTTTCAAATTTACTTAGGAATAATATGCCACACTTTGATATAAATACAGTGGACTAGAAAAGTGCCATGTAGTCTGTCACATAGTCAATGACATAAGTTAATTGAATTTACTATGAAAATAGAAATAGAAATATATTATATAAACTTATCAATAATGTAGACAATTAATATGATTTGATTTTAGGACTGAAAGGAGAAATGGGAATTATGGGTACCCCTGGAATTCAAGGTCTCCCTGGTCCTATAGGAACTCCTGGAACTCCAGGTGAAAAAGGTAAGAGTGACCAATGGTTAGCCAAATGAAAATTAGATTTTGGCAATCTGCTTCTAAGAATTGTTTTAAAAATGAAACAATTAGAAATAAAAGCCCCAAGAGAATGCCAAGATGCCTCCTAACATTTGTGCTCCTACTCAGAGTTCCATTCAGGCCCTTGTCTCAAAGGTGCTTTTTTCAAAAGGCAAATGCACTGTTTTTTCTTGAAGAAGAAAAAGAAAACGTTTTGCTTCTCATCCAAGAAGCTGATGATGAGGCTTTCATGAAGAACCTTCTTGAAGGAGAAGCAGAACATCTTCTTCCTCAAGGAAAAAACAGTCCAGTTGCCTTTTGAAAAAAGCGCCTTTATGACCTGGATGACTGAGGATCTCCACAGACATTCAGGCCCTTCTGTGCACCCCAGAATGCTGTAAGCATGATGCTTGATGGAAGCAAGGCAAAGTGTGAGAATAAACGGATAAGTAATGAATGAAAGGTTCAGCAATGAGAGATGAGTAAGCAAGGCTCTATGATTTACTCTTACATGCATTTATGAATAAATTTATAAGACTATTTGTTATGATAGGCTGAGAACTGAATGTTCTGCAGCAACAATTATATAGACATGACACCAGGAGGTCATGCATTGGAAAACTGACATATTTAAGAGGAAAGTAATTTTGTTTGAGAGGGGAAATTTAATGAATGACTGCAGGTTAAACATGAATGGTGAAAACTAGAGCAATAGATGAATTTCTGTCCCTTGGTAAAATATGAAGATGGGGAAATGGAGGGATATATATTTATACAACTTCTGGTAGAAAGGAAGCAAGTAGTACGTGCTAGTTTCATATAATGTTGAAAGAAGCAAAATATACAGGTGAAACTCGAAAAATTAGAATATCGTGCAAAAGTTCATTTATTTCAGTAATGCAACTGAAAAGGTGAAACAAATATATGAGATAGACTCATTACATGCAAAGCAAGATAGTTCAAGCCGTGATTTGTCATAATTGTGATGATTATGGCTTACAGCTCATGAGAACCCCAAATCCACAATCTCAGAAAATTAGAATATTGTGAAAAGGTGCAATATTCTAGGCTCAAAGTGTCCCACTCTAATCAGCTAATTAAGCCATAACACCTGCAAAGGGTTCCTGAGCCTTGAAATACTCTCAGTCTGGTGCAATAAGAATCACAATCATGGGAAAGACTGCTGACCTGACAGTTGTGCAGAAAACCATCATTGACACCCTCCATAATAGCAATAGCACTTAGACGTATATACCTCTTTATA
>QLTV01001119.1:2378583-2408444 GCA_003457575.1 Thermophis baileyi
GCGAGTACTAGTTCTCCACACATGGTCTCCCCTTGGGTTCCCGCCATACCTACCTCTCCCAACCACCACTGGGATGCTCCAACCCGCCACCCTCCTTGAGATCCCATCCCCCACCTCACTGCCCCCCCCTCTATCCGGCAGGCCGACAATATCATGCATACCAAGCCCCGGGTCAGATCTGGGCCCCCATCTGCTTCTCTTAGTACACTCAGCAGAGGGGGCTCCATTTCCCTCCCCCGGCTCCCCCATTCTCACCAACACAACCAATCAGACATACTCTTCCATTCACAATCAAACCAGACAACCCACCACATTCACACACAAAACATGGCTAAAAACTGGCCAACAAAAAAGGAAAATTGCATTTTCCTTTTAGGTGACTTAAAAAAGCAGTCTGCCGGGAAATGTCTGTAAAACGTCTATAGGGAAACTTAGCCCAGGTTTTGTAGGGATGACAATTTCTTGTTGTAAATGCAACCCAAGATGGTTTAAAAGGGTAGTCTATAGGGAAATAAATTGTTCATGTTCCCTATTTTGGCATTCTAGTCTCCAATCACAAGAGCACATTTTTCTTGCATGTTCTGTCGATTTCAAATTGAACTTGATCACAAAAGCCATCGACCTTCTCTATTTCTGCATCAGTAGTTGGAGCATAAAATTGAATGATCATCATAGTAAAGCATTTTCCACCAAGTCTGATCAATATTATTTGGTCATGGATTGTCACTGTTGCTGAACTGTTGTTGTCATTGTCTTGTAATGGATGTTTAACAATTATTGCTGATCGCCTTTTAACTACTTTATTATTGGAGGTTTGAAAATGCCATTCTTACTGCCAAGGCTAAAATGCCCTTATAATATTCTCTGGATTTTGTTCTGCGTAGGTAGCCTAGGTTTTCCTGGAGTGGCAGGACAAAGAGGTGATCCAGGTTTAAAAGGTGAAAAAGGTGAAGCTGGACTCCCAGGGGAGCCAGGGTCAATGAAACATGTTGACATGGAAAACCTGAAAGGCCAAAAAGGAGAACAAGGAGATAAAGGTCTGTCAAATTAAATAATATGTGTCATTGTTTCTGTTATATTTTGATTGTTTTCTCCTCTAAGCCTAGACCAAGGGTCTTCAAACTTGGCAACTTTAAGAATTGTGGACTTCAGCATAGCTGGCTGGAGAATTCTAGGAGTTGAAGTCCACAAGTCTTAAAGTTGCCAAGTTTGAAGACCTCTGGCCTAGACAATAATAATTTTGCCATGCCAAATAATCATGTACTTAATTTCTACCCAGATATTTGCCTTAAACTCCATCTGGAACTTATAAGCAAGAAAATATTATTGACAAGGATATTGCAGACATGTAACAGGATGCCAGCCTCTCCCTTGCTCAGCAAAGGAAACAAAAATACACCTTCCAAAGTGATGGAAGAAGTAATGGTGGCCACATTGGATAGATCAGCACCCAACCCCTGTCCTTGAAATGATACTTCTTAGGATGCTGGAGGGCAACATTTAAGCTTAAAAAAAATCAAATACTAGGTTGACAAATCTATTTAGTGAGGTTCCTCCATGTTAGTTAGTTTCTTCCTTTTTAAATGTAAAAGAAATCCTTTTGCTGAGGTGGAGTATCAGGAAGACTAAAAATAGCTTTCTAGAGTGTAATTTTTTCAGAGGCATTAACTCATTGGGGATCGTCTGAAAAGGCAGATCATCCTCTCTTGATATGAAAGAGGTTTGCTCTGCTTTAGCCAAATGGAGGAGCTGTCTCAGACAATTTCCCAGGAATCTGAATGAGACAAATAGCAAAATTCCCTCTTCCTTCAGGACTAAAGAAATATTATAAAAATGAAACAATTTGATCTCAAAGCAAATGGAGAGGTGCGCTGTGTATTGCTCTTTGGAACATATAAGTATTAAAGGAGAAATCTGTATGCACCCTAAAATGTACTGCTTAATACTTACAGTATTGTCACCCCAAAAGTAGTCTTTGGTTTTGTGTTGGGATAGAAACACCATGTTTATATCTATTTGGTATTGTAGTACAGTAGAAGCACTGTTTCTGTCAACCAATCTTTGTGATATAACCAGAATTATATAATGCAGAACTTCAAGCATGGTTGAGAGAGAATCTTGACAGTAAATCAACATGTTTGATTTTTAGGAGCAAAAGGGATAATAGGAGAAAAAGGAACTCCAGGAATTTCTGGCAGCCCAGGAATGCCAGGCAAGGATGGAGATCCTGGTTTACCAGGCCAAGCAGGTATGATTAAACATCTGGGGTTGTTTTTTCTTCAGAATTCTTTTGAATGAAAGTTTATAGTACCCTTCCATGCTATAATTTTACTTTTAATAGCATCACTATGTAATTACATAATCTAGTAAACCCCTCCAATTATGTCTCTATAACAAAGTATGTTTAAATCAACCCAATTTTCTTTTTTCATTTAGGACCAAAAGGAGATTCAGGCACTCCAGGATTCCAGGGTGAACCAGGATTTCCTGGAGAAAAAGGATCAATGGGCGAAATGGGTTTACCAGGTACTACCCACTGCAGACTCTGGATGATTTGGAATTTTGTACTAAGTTGCCATCCATCACTCCAAATATTCAGGTTAAATTTGTTTTAAGGAAAAAAACCACTTATAATGTGTCTTTCAGGGCTACCTGGAGAAAAAGGGTTTCAAGGCCTTCCAGGTGAGGCAGGCCAGTCAGGATTTCCTGGAGTTAAAGGTGAAAAAGGACATAAAGGAGACTCTGGACTTCCTGGAATTGGCTTCCCTGGAGCTCCTGGTGAGAAGGTATCCATAATCCTTCATAATATGTGTTAATGTCATAAATAGCATTTAGATTACTGTGCTAATATATCTCTAATTTCAAGAGATAGCTGTTTAGGGCTAGGTTTCTATAATCAAAAAAATATGAAAGGCAGGAGAAAAATTGATATAGGCAGTATAAGAAATTTATTTGTCAGATAATTGGAGCAGCAGCCTTTCCCTGAATTGTTTGGTGACACTAGAAGTGAAAGCCTAGGAGTTTCTGCATGCAAAGTATGTGCATTTCTGAGGACCCACTGTACCCTTTCTTCTTTAGCATAATAAGCTCTCATTTCTTGTGTGGTCAGAAAGTGAAACAATAGACTGACAACTTGAGTGTAGGTACCACAGAGAAAGAGCTAACAAGTTATTCTGGAGTGGGAAAATATGTATTAAAATTTGACTCAGAAGAGTTTTGTGGAGCCTGCTGTGGAAAAAAAAAAGCAATTTTTTTCAGAGCAACAATGCATGCATTCACTCCAGATTGATTTCATCACAAGAATGGTATAAGCATTCAAAGCACAACTCAGTCAGGATGTCTTTGGCTAAGTTATAGTTGTGGCCTAGAATATAGACTAGGAATATGCAGTAGAGGTCATCTATTTCAGCTCAGCTTGATGCAGGAGCCATTATAATATCTTTGACAATCATTTACCAAATTACCAATTTATCAGATTATAGGAGGACTCATCAGTTCACATGGCAGTCTGTTTTCCTGGCTGGTAGCTTGTACAATCAGGAAGTTCCTTGTAGTTTTAATTGAGTCTGTTCAACTGAAGCTAGAGAGAATGTCCACTTGGTCTTCTGTGTGACAACTCTTTACATAGTTGAAGACAGCTATAATACCTCCCTTCAGTCTCTTTTGGAGGCTAAATATATCAAAGTCCTTTAAGATGTGGACAAGGTTCCTTGAAAGGGTTCGGCTGATCACACGAATACTTGATGTACTTGTGAGAGCCAGCAGAGAAGAATTAACTGGCACAGTCCAAGTAACTTCAGTCTATTCATTCCCACCTCGCATAACCTCCATCAACTCAGGCATCTATTCTCAGTAAGAAATGTTCCTTTGGGAACAAGGTTTTGCAAAGATCATACCTGGGCAATTCCAGAAATATCTGTTTCTAGGTATCATCTTAGTGTATTGAAATTGGTAGTATCAAAGAACAATATGCATAACATTTTACATGTTTATAGGTGAGTTATCTTTATGCATACACATTACACAACTCTCTGCTCAGCTTAGGGATAAATAGCGTACAGTGAATATTTAGGTTTTGTGCCAATCCTTTGGAACATCTACCTATAGTTTTCTTTCTTGGATGGTTGAAGGTTACATATTATAGCAAATTTTAACTGGAGTAAAATTAACTCCAGGGCAAATGTCTGGGAAGAAATACTTGGTATTGGAAAAGAACTAAGCATCTCTGATTAAAAGTAAGCTAAATGTATTATTTTTCTTCTTCTTCTTCTGTCCACAGGGTGAACAAGGATGGCCGGGCAGTTCAGGCTTACATGGAGACAAAGGTGAAAAGGGTATTCCAGGTATTTCAGGCATCCCTGGATTCCCAGGCATCAAAGGGCAGCCTGGCCTTCCAGGTTCTCCAGGTGGGTGATCCAAAGGGTCCTGTATTATTTTGTGCCAGTTATTTAGGCTATAAATTTACAGGTGTGCTTTACTTTTTAAAAAAAAAAAAGGTGTTCCAGGACTGCCAGGTGAAAAGGGACAGAAAGGAACGCCAGGCTTGAGTGGTTTTCCAGGCTTAAAAGGACAATCAGGTAAAAGACTTTGGACAATGCTTCATCTCTGAATGGAAGGTCAGGTTTTCTCTTTGATATTTATGTCTCGTGTACTTGGAGCCATGTTAGCTCATGCTTGTCAACTGCCCAGTTGGCGAATTCAGAAAAAGAAACTCCTGGGACATTATTTTACCAAGAGTATAAACTTTACTGAATAAGTCCCCATTGGCACAGAAGAAGCCAACCAGCTCTGGCTTCTTGCGCAAAAGCACTCATAGTTCCTCCCCCACTTTCCCCATGGGCCACCCACAGTCCATTACGTCCACCAATCACTTCTGTTCATTTTTTTATGAGAACCAACCAGCCATGCTGTGACATCTGCTCTGGGTGTCCTTGAGAGTGGGGAGCAATGTCTCACGGGAACCAAGGATGCTTGGATTCCATTCCCTTCACCCTTGCATTCCAATCCACCACCCCCACCATTCTTTGTCAAGCTGCGAGCAAAGCGGAATATAGGTGAAAGTTCGAATCAGTCTTGACAATGCTGAAAGCTGACTTAAGGGCTACAAATACAGGTTAAGATGGCAATCAGATCCTAACTGATAAGGTGATATACATGTGTCCTCTGCTTTTGTGATACGTGAAATAAGTACTCTAGTTTCAGCTTGAGTGTTTTCTACAGAAAATTTGCATTAATCCGAGGCTAGAAATGCACAACTGTTTTTTTTTTAAGTCCAAGGACTGCACTTTGAATGCATTATATTACAATGCAATACATATTCAACATCATTACAGAATAATACTCAAATAAGTGGAGGAGCTCTGAACCAAAAATGGTTTGATTTAATTTAATTCTGATTAATCAAAATTAAATGTAATTAATTAAATACAATTAATATGATTATCAACCATGTGTTTTTTTAAAAACCATTGAAAATGATTCATTAATATTTGGTGGTAGCTTTATAAGAGCTTTGGCTTTGGGGGGCTGGTGCATGCGCGCTTCTGTTTCAGGCAAAAATGCACTTTTAATTACAGACTTATTTATTTATAAATTGAACTTAAATCACATGGAGATATATATCCAAGTCATTCGGAATCATATTGATTGATCTTTAGATCTTCTTCCATTTATCTGTTAACCAAATTAAGAACTTTTCATCGTAGTAAAAATAAAAATGAATTTTTATTGTTCTTCAATTCAATCAGTGCTTTTGGTATTAGAGCAAGACTCTATAGCACTTATGCACTTGTGTAAGTGTCAGAGCCTTGTAACATATTGCAACACTGATTCCTCACAAATTAAAAGTAAAGTAAAAATCAGTTCAAACATTGTAAATGATCAAAGCCTTGCGTGTTGTCATCTAAAACCTTACAAGCTTCAGGACAGGTGCTCCTGCTTAAGATCCCATGAGAGCTTTGTGCTTTAGTGAACACAATTACTATTCATTGTATTTATTCTGTTTGGATGTGTGGTCATATTTCAACTGTGGAAATTGGAAAGCGTTTACCTTATAAACAGCAACAAAGAATTTGGGGGCAGCCGGGAAATCACTGCTGTGATTCCTTGGAGTCTCACCCCCAACTTCTATCTGAACTTAGGGGAATTACATTGTAGCTTCCAGTAAACAAAAACTCTTCTTAGTTCATTCTAGCGCTTCAGTGACCTGTCAGTCAGCCAACTGAAAGGAATGAAATGAAAATTATCAGGTACTCTGTCTGTCTCTCCCTCCCTCTCTCTCACACAAAGTGTAGAGAGCCACAGAGATACTTTGGAGAAAACTATACAGAGACAGTTACAAAAACAAATGCATGCTATTAGCCCAGAAAACAGAGAGCAGATCAAGAAGAAGCTGAGACTGCCTCCACTAACTCTCAGGGAAGTAAGAGGGAGAGAAGTGAAGCTTTCGATATTCTGGTGGTGTAGCCTGCCACAATAAAATACAGTTCCAGTCAGATTAGTGGAATCAGTTTCCTGACCTGGCCCACCTCAAAGGGCTCAAAGACACACAAAAATAAACACACACAAACCCTTCGTGCTGAAACACACTGATAGTAAACATAGAAGAAAGCTTCTCCGAATGCATAAATAATATATTTGTTCGTTTCTCAGCATGATGAATCCTATATTCCTACGTTGCAGGTGACCCTGGAGCACAGGGTCCACATGGAACTGCTGGAGAAAAAGGTGAGCCCGGTTATGATGGAATCCCAGGCGCTCCTGGTTCAAAAGGTGATTCAGGTAAGACTTTTTTTTATCTCCTTGGTTTTCTGATATTAAATATATGTGTTGTGTCAGATGCGGAATTGTATAATAATTGTCTGGAATCTCTAAAGAACTTTGCCGTTTGAAAGGTTAAATATATAACCAATGTTTTATATATACTATAAGAAAATGAATGATGCATGAGGAAATTGATGGAAATTTTCCTAGGAAACCAGTGCTGCTGCTGCTGATTAGGAATACAGAACAATCTAAGCATAACTGATTGTGCACTGTCTCTGCACTTATTCTCCTGAGCCCTCTGAATGTCATTCAGGACCTTCAAAGCCCCAGTATTTTGACAGAATGTGCTACTATAAATTACTTTGTACTTTTCCTTCTCTACCTTCACTTCCCTTCTCCTCCCCACCCTTCCTCTATACATTTTTCTTAAGAAGGGTGCAAGATCCAAAGGGGTAGAAATTGTTTGTCTGTCTATCCAATTTAACTGCCACATTATGGAAAGAAGAGAACATTTACAAATATAAATGTTCTACAGTATGAGGAAAATTTTAGGGTAACTGCATAATTCTATTCTAACATACGAAGCTATCACCTGATTGGACTATTTAGGGAACATACTGTATGTTTCTCTATTTCTTAGTTCCTGTGTTCATCTTTACAGGTCTTCCAGGTAGAGGATTTCCTGGAATTCCAGGTGCAAAAGGAGAAAGAGGTAACTTATTAAAGAATCAAATGTAAAGAATCCTCAGAGTTAATCTACTGTTTTCATTTTTCTTTGCCATTAGTGTCATGTAAGATGTTCTGAACCTGAAATGTCTCAGGTTGAAATGCCCACTTGGAGTCTTCTTTGCTCAAAATAAAGCAAAACATGCATGTTTGAGTTGTATTTTGAGATTCGCACAAACTCTATGATTTCTTTCCATGCTCAGAACAAAGCTTGGCTTCTTGGAGCTCTGTTTAGAGTGTTTCCTGTACTGTGGCTAGACTTTAGTAGCGCACTGTTCTACCCCCAGTCAGACCTGCACAGCAGAAGGGATCAATCATTGACTGAATAAGAGGAAACTCCTACTGCTATGGCTGCTGGATCTTGTTTTGCTGGTGGGCATCTAGCAACCGCCACCTCCCCACCCCCAATTCGGACTTTTGGCTTTTGACTTTGTTGTTGTTTTAACTTTAAAGCAATATGATGTTCCTAGTTAGATGAAAAAGAGATTCACTCTCTCCTCTCCTTGTAGAATTCACCCATATTTATAGCTTGAAAAAGGCATTCCCCCCAGAACCACCATCATCCCTCCATTTAAGTGTAAATTTGGGGAAACTTAATTCTTCTAACCGGTGACATTTTGTTAATTGTTAACAAAATAATTGTTAACAGTAGACTACTACTGTTAACACTGCTGAGCTGTTTTCAGGGGCCTAGACAGCTTTTTCTTTGCTTTTCCAAGACTCATCTTTATGGCTTCCCCCACCCTCCCCTAGAGAGCTGGTTCCATCTCCCCTCATAAAATCCCAGAAATCATGTCTGCTGAAATGACTACTTGAGCAGCAAGAGGGGATGTTAGGCATTTCATAACAAGGAATGCACTGATGTCTCCTCAACCTTTCTGACTTGAAATGTCTTTTCCTGTGAGAGGGCTCTAGGTGCCCTAGTGGACAACCACTCAAGTATGAGCCAGCAGTGTGCTGCAGTTGCCAAAAACCCCAACACAGTTCCAGGCTGCATCAATAGAGGGATAGCATTATGCTCACAAGAAGTGATAGTACCACTTAATACTGCATTGGTGAGACCACACTTGGAATACAGTGTCCCGTTCTGGTCATCACGATAACAAAAAAGATGCTGAGACTAGAACGTGTGCAAAGAAGAGCAATAAAGATGATAAAGAGTCTGAAGGCTAAATTATATGATGGATGGCTAAGGAACTAGGTATGTTTAGCCTAACGAAGAGGAGACTGAGGGGAGATATGATAGTTGACTTCCTGTACTTAAAGGGCTGTCACAGGGAAGAGGTTGACAATTATTGTTCAAAGCACCTGAGTGCAGGACAGGAAGCAATGGGTGGGAGCTTGTCAGAGGGAGATTCAACCCGGAAATAAGAAGAAATTTTCTGACAATGAGAACAATTGATCAATGGAACAGCTTGGCCCCTGGAGTTGTGGGTGGTCCATTGCTGGAGGTTTTCAAGAAAAGATTGGACAACCATTTGTCCATGATGCAGTAAGGACTCCTGCCTTGGGCAAGGAATTGGACTAGAAGATCTCCAAGGTCCCTTCCAGCCCTATGATTCTATGATTCTGTGCAATGAAACTGGGCAGAGAAAGCTACACTGAGCCGGTTTCTGTTCTTTGTTCTTTTTTCCTGGATGAATTCCAGAAGGATCTGGGTTTTAAACTCACAGAGCAACTTCAAACTGGAGTCATACTTCAGCATAAGCTTTTGGTGATGTCCAAATATTTATACTTGCCAGCCTTTGTAGTCCAAGGATGAAGAGTGTATTTTCAGAAATGATCGTCTTTCTTGACTAATAAGCAAGTGCTGGACCACATAACATCAGACTTGTCACTGGAAGGCAAAATCATGAAACTGCATCTCACTTACTTTGGCCATGACATGTGGGGAATTCACTGGCAAAAGCAATTATTTTCCCCCTGTTTATAACATTTTATTAAATTATAGAATAATTATGTTTTGAAGAGTTAGTGGTAAAAGGAAACCAGGTCGTCAAAGAACACGGCTGGACACCAGCCAGAGCATAGAAAAACTGGAAGAAGTGTAGTGCAAGATTGGAAGACATGGAGAGAATCACCAAGAATCGGACATGACTGAATGGATAACATCCTCATCATCCTCATCCATCTTGGTAGAAAGACATTCTGTTTATTGAAAAATGGATGATAGGAAGATAAATCCTCCACATCTTTGTTTTTCTTCCATATCCATTTTTTTAAAGTAAATTCCCAGATTCTCCACTTCAAATTTAATTCTGCCAGTACCAGTTTTTCTTTCCATAGCTTAAAGCACTTGTCAAATTAAACTATTTATCTTGGAGAGTTTTTCCTTAGGAAAATTAACAGTCATGCCAGCCAGCAATCTCAAGTCGTAGTTCTCTCTTTAGCTGCACCATTATTATTTTTTATATATTCTAAGTAGGGCTTAGGCCAGAATCAATGCAGCCTTCAACAAAGTCAAAAGTTTAAATGAGAAATTAACCTTCTCTTCCTTCCCTCCTCTCACACCCCTGGTTCCTTGAAGTTTTAGTAGGGCAAGCTCTGGTAATTTTTGAGCCCTATGAAATTATAATAATGCAATACTTTGTTAATCACTTGACTAAGTACATGGATATTCTTCTTAGGGATCAACTTGGGTATTCAGTGTTGTTGAATTCAGAATACCTCATCTAACCACAATGCGGGTTGTTTTCAATCTTAGGTCCTAAAGGAGATGTGGGCTCTCCAGGGAGTCCTGGGAGTTCAGGAGTTCCTGGCATAAAGGGAGACATTGGATTTGTTGGCCCACAAGGTCCCCCAGGCCAACCAGGCATTCCTGGGTTACCAGGGAAGATTGGAGAGGGACCCAAGGGTGACCGGGGGCCCCAGGGGCAACCAGGGCTTCAAGGTAAGATATGGATCTGTTCTAGACAAACTAACCATCAATAAAATGACTGTTGTATTTTTAAGTAAGTTTGACTGAATAAATTTATAAATACTTTATAAATATTACCTTTAAAATGCTGCTTAGAGAAGAAGCAGGATTTTTTGTAATTGTCACAATGAAGCCATAGCTTATTTCTTTATTACAGCATTTTTGTTTACTACAAATTTGTGAATATTAGATAAATTAGTGGTCAGAACCCATATGACTGAAATCTTATTATTTGTTATCCCCAAGTACAGTCTTTATTTTAAAGAGGACAATAACAAGCCATGTTTTCTTGCAAAATAAACCTTGTCAAGAAATACTTTTTCCCTGTTTACTTTAGGGCTTCCTGGGCCTCAAGGATCTCCAGGAGTTTCAGGATTACCAGGAGAAAAAGGAGAAAAAGGAAGTCCAGGTTGGCCAGGGCAACCTGGGAAAGCTGGACCCAAAGGTGACCTGGGAGTTCAAGGAATCCCTGTAAGTTAATATTACAGCCATGACTGATTGCTCTACAATTGTTACACATAGCAACATACTAGCACAAGGAGCTCATTATTTTCAGTCAATGGATTTTCTTCTAAGAGCAGGGCGCTCTGAGTCAGGTGGTTAATACTTTACAAAAAAATATATTGTACCAAACTTTCCATGGAATGGAGACCTTTCACGTGTGCATATAGCATAAACAAAACCTAGGATTAGATGGAGTCATGTTGCTTGTCCCTTGTTGTGGAACAACAAGGTGTTGGTTGTTACCTTTAAAGCCCTACATGGCTCAGGACCAGTTTATCTGCGTGACCGCCTTATGCCACATTCCTCCCATCGACCAGTGAGGTCGCACAGGGTTGGCCTTCTTCAGGTCCCGTCGGCCGGACAGTGCCGGCTGGCGGGACCGCGGGGGAGGGCCTTCTCTGTAGCCGCTCCGACTCTGTGGAACCAACTTCCCCCCGAGATCCGTACTACCCCCACCTTACTGGCCTTCCGTAAAGCCCTTAAGACCTGGCTTTTCCGGCAGACCTGGGGCCAATAGTTGTTCTGATTGGCCCATGCATGGTTGCGTGAATGTTTTATTTTAAATATAGTTGGGGTTTGTTTTTTTTCCCCCTTTCTTTTTTTAAATTGTTTTTATATGTTTTATTTTTTATGATGTAAGCCGCCCAGAGTCCTTCGGGAGTTGGGCGGCATATAAATTTTATAAAATAAATAAATAAATAAATAAATAAATAAACAGTTCCACTTTATCACTGACTGAAAAGGCTTTCAAAAAGAGGATCACAAACAGCTCTAAGGATTATTCTCACCCACTGCTGGCTTTGACCTGAAGGGCAGACAGACCATATATTCTCTTCCTTTCTTTGCCTTAATCTTAATCAGATCAGAGCTTCCATCCGTGATGGAAGGAGCTCGGTAAAATGAAGAAACTGAGCACTTCAAGAGCAGATGTTCATACATTTATCAAAGTACATACAAACATTAAATTAATCTTGCAGCTTTCATATAAAGGAAAACAAATTTGAATGTTTGCATAAAAATATTGAGGAGGTCCTTCCATAGGAGCAGGCAAGCCGCTCCCTGGTCTTTGAAAGAATATTATCACTAGAAGAGAAAGCTCTGACTTAGCCCAAATCCTTTTATCAACTATTGGAAAGGCAACATTTCCTTACAGAGAAACTAATGGATCACAATCAGTGTACTATTACGGATACACCTGTGGTTTCATTTACTTTATTGGGAAGGGGGAACAAAACCTCACCAACAATAAATACCTTATGTCAGCATGCGAAGAAGTGCTTTATACTTCCAACAGCTTCATTCTGAGTCTCAAAAGCTCATTTTGTCTTTGCTAAAGTCAATTACCTCTGAGCGAAAAATCTCAAATCTCTTTATTAGTGGCTCTTCCTGCAGCTTTCCTCACTTATTCACAAAATGGTCCATAATCATTATAGTTAATGTTCGAATGAGGAACTAAAGGCAATTATTTGTCACCAGTGCCCCTGTTTGTTGGACTCTGCAAATTGGACACCTTTGCTTCTGCTGCATCTTCCTTTTGCAAGCAGATACACTTAATTTAAATAATTTAAGTCCATTCCCTCATTTTAGCAAGTGATTGCCCAGCGATAGAATTACATTTGGATATCTAATTTGATGTTAGGTTCCTCCAATGAAGGAGAAAGAAGATTGGTGTTGCCTTGCCCTCAGTGAATGAAGTGTTTGTAAGCCACTTCATAGCAGCCAGTTTGCTTGGCAGAGGGAGTTAAGACTCAGAGTTAAGACTTCCAAACTACAAGGAATAGAATTTTTGCATCTGAATGTTCTGTAGGATATTCAGCCTTATTCTTCTTTCAGCAGAGCATATTATTAGCTACATCATGCATTTGGTTGAGGATCAAGCAGCATTTCCTTCTTTTTTTTTCCAAAATGGGATGACAGTTTAAGGCACTCTGCTTAGTTAAAAACACCTACAACTTCCTTAAAGTGGAGAAATCTTTCAATTTTCAGCTACTTGGCAGATTTGGTGGGAGACTCCATGCCGTTTCTTCCTTTTACCCATCTTATTTTAAGTGTTGATCCCATAGACAGGAATAACAGTTAAGACATAAAAAGGTAAAAGGGATTAAAAACACACACACCAAGGAATAGAACAAATATAAAGCATTAAAAAGTGAAGAACATCGGGGAACTTAGATTCAGAGCTGCTCATCCATCACCATCATAAACCTCCCCAGAATTTTTCAAGTTTAATTATTAATTTCAAATTTCAGTTTTGGCTACCTGGAAATGGCAGGTACTATACTCCAAAATCCCCATAGAAATCCCTCACACTATGCTTTCCAATTAATTAAGCAGAGTGATAATATGTCTTCCAAATAGCACATGTGTATTCTTCTATGCTGGTCGGTCCTGGAAATAGGTAAGTTTCTTCCAATTGGGGAGTACAAGAGGACAATTTCAAGAAACATACCAATCACAATAAGGTAGAATAGAAATCCATATAGGAATACTCCTGATCTGCAAAGCTGGATTTTAAGGGATCCAGGTAATCTTGTCACCTTGCATAATGTCTGAAGCAGTGGGGAATGTTCTAGTTTCTCTTTGTCTAATTTTTTTAAGCCTCCTGTGTTCTCGTTCTCTCTGGTTTTAATTCTTTGGATATCAGCCGAAGCCACCGAGGTGATATTTTTCTTGCTGTGTGCAATTCTCATTTTGTCTCTTATTTAGAAGGATTGCATCGAGTTGCATGATATTGCTATTTTAAGAAATTAGCCATTCTTCTGTCAAACTGCTTAAGCACCAAAACTGAGGGTTATTTTGTCTTATCCAGGGCAATCCTGGTTTCCCTGGAACTTCTGGTCAGAAAGGTGACATGGGACCTCCTGGAATTCCGGGTCCCCAAGGTATGAGAAAAAAAATATTCATTCTGCTCTGATTTTGTGCCATACAAAGAAGAAATACTGTCCCTATTGCTAATATTATATTTCTGATTCATTTGAATGGGAAACAGTGGCTCCAACTTCACCAGAAGTAGCCAGCACTATCCCAATCACATTGGAAGTGTCCCAAGCTTGAAGCAGCTTAAAACAGGACCCTTTCAAGCTTTGAACACTTCTGACACAATCACAGCCAGAACACTTGCAGTAAAGGCAGGACAAAGGGCAGAACATTTCGAATTTGGAAGAATTTAAATCTGCTTAGTTGAAGTCATGATATATTTGAAATCTATCTACTAAGACAAATGGAGCAATTGTTGTGGCTGTGAGGGATAAACTGCCACATACTGTTTCTCAGTCCTTCATCTCATTACTTGTGTGTGTGTGGGGGGGGGGAAGCTTTATCCTTTTACCTTAAGCAAATAAGAAGGAAACTGATGATGAAAGGATTAAAAAGAATGAATACTGTACATAAAAGTGAATAAAAAAGCCAAGAAGTATTGGATAATAAGGATAAAATCAATGGGACCATTGGGTATGTTGGGATGAAGAATTTAAAAATAGATAAAGGAAGAGCTTCCCTTGGTAGCAATGAAGATTTCCTTTATTTCCAGGTCTAAAAGGTTCTTCAGGTTTTTCTGGATCCAAGGGAGTACAAGGTGACCAAGGGTTTCCTGGAAGTAAAGGTACGTGTTGGCATTTTTTACTTCAGATTTGATCATTTTGAAAAGAATTGTGTTATTGAGAAAGAGTTGAAATAACTTGGTGAAATCCACCCAATCTCTTTTTTACATTCAAGTCCCGGAGAAGGTGTCCTTCTGATCCTTTTATTTCCTGGCCTCTGTGGATGTTGGCTTAGTGTGCTTCTTGCTTTATCCCTGCCAGGTCTGCCAGGCCCACCAGGTCCTCCAGGCCCTTTTCAACTTCTGAAAGGTGAACCAGGCCTACCTGGTCTTTTAGGCCCTGCTGGCCCCAAAGGATTTCCTGGTTTTCCAGGACCAAAAGGACAACAAGGTAAAAGGATGAAGGTTGAGATCACTTCTTGATGTAATTGGGAAGACTACCTCTTGCTCTGCCAAGATGTCTTATATGACTTTGCACTAAATCCAGATCCTTTTAATAGGCTTTGCAAATTGGATAGCTGCTTTGATATAACAGGGCATTGTTATAAAGTTATATTTTTTGTGGTAAATGTGGGCCTCTTGTGCTTCTGTGATTTGCCCCAGTGGAGGCTCTACTATCACTAGCAACCTAGAACTAAGGAGAAATTTCCTAACAGTGAGAACAATTAACCAGTGGAATGGCTTGCCTTCAGAAGTTGTGGTTGCTCCATCACTGGAGACTTTTAAGAAGAGTCTGGACAGCCACTTGTCTGGAATCATATAGGGTCTCCTGCTTCAGCACGGGGTTGGACTAGAAGACCTCCAAGGTCCCTTCCAACTTTGTTACTCTTTATTCTGTTATTCATCATCATCCATATTCTTCATGACTGGAATTCTATAAGTGAATTGTGACTGTGCATTTTCATTTCAATAGGTGTAACAGGACCTGCGGGTTTGACTGGCCCCCCAGGAATACCAGGATTTGATGGCACACCTGGTCAGAAAGGAGAAAAAGGCCCTGTGGGTCCTCCAGGCAAGTCTGATCATATTGCTATAGCCAGCTTAATAGCCTCATAGTAAATTCAGTGAAGGGCATTTTAAGATGAGAAGCTTGAGAAAAAGATCAATTTTCAGGAGAAAAACAATTGTTAAGAAATTGGTGAGGTGGTTTGTCTTTTAAACCATATTAGTCTTTGGCTCTGAGAGCTAATATTCTCCCCCACCGCACCTCCAGCACAAACTAAATATACCGTTTGAAGCCTAAACAAGTTTATTCTGAAGCTCTGACTTTGTAGAAGGGGACCTTGAGCTTGGAAGCAACCCAGGCAAAGCAGCCAGAATGCCTGCAAATGTGCTCAGAGGTCTTGGCTATGCAATGCTATCTTCTGTGGAAGATGTGGGATGGCTAAAGCAGAACCAAGACTGCAAAAAATGGCAAAGATTGAGCTGTACTTGAACATAATTCCATATAATAAAATTTTGGGTTGAGACTGTTTTGGCTTCATCTCCAGGAGTATCATCTTACCAAATAAAGTACAGCTTTAACTCTTGGGTCCAGTTCTGTTCTCCATCTTTGAAATTAAAGAAAGCCTTTAGTCTGTTTAAACACATTCTGATTGGGGTGATCTGACTTGCATTAGATCATATTCCAAGATAAAATTGAGAATTGATAAAATTAGGGATTTGTAAAAATTATAAAATATACTAGGACTTTGTTGATAATAACTGAAATCAAATCATGCCATCCGGTTAGAGATACAGCTCTCTTTTCACAATGTCAGTGCTCTTATCATTGTTTCTGGTAGGTCCGAGAGGCTTTCCTGGTCCCCCTGGTCCTGAAGGCATGCCAGGGACGATGGGTCTACCGGGCAGTCCCTCTGTGGCTCATGGTTTCCTTGTGACCAGGCACAGCCAAAGCACAGAGGAGCCCTCCTGTCCATTTGGGACAAGACTCATGTTCTATGGATATTCTTTGCTTTATGTACAAGGCAATCAACGGGCCCACGGTCAGGACTTGGGTAAGCAAGCACAGAAGGAATCCTATAAAATGAGTATTTGTTATATTAATCCACCTTACATTAAAAAAGGGCAGCATTTTGTGCTAAGTTTTTCTGTTCATCAATTGTTTCATAAGGATGGCAGAGAAATCTATCTGGTTCATATATTTCTATAAACTTACTCAATTCTGTATATAATCTGTGCATATCTATGAACATCATGCTTTTCAAATTCTTGTAATATGTATATGTATATATCAATGAATTATTCCCAAAAGCATGTATGAAAAAGAAATAGCACAAAAGGACATTGTATTAGGGAAACTGCATGTAAAAACAGTTCAGGCTTGGAAAAGTCAATGTTTGTGTAGACTTTTTTTTAATGGAAACTGATGCTGCGGTGGCACAGTGGTTAGAGTGCAGTACTGCAGGCTACTTCTGCTGATCACCGGCTGCCAGCAGTTTGGCAGATCGAATCTCACCAGGCTCAAGGTTGACTCAGCCTTCCATCCTTCTGAGGTGGGTAAAACGAGGACCCAGATTGTTGGGGGCAATATGCTGACTCTGTAAACCGCTTAGAGAGGGCTGGAAAGCACTGTAAAGCGGTATATAAGTCTAAGTGCTATTGCTATTGCTATGAAGAAATAGTCTGAAACAAACTGATGGTCAGCAAAATTGGAAAGTGACTCACAGTCCCTAGTGTGGGACAAGTGATACCGTCAAGCCTCAGAGTCAGGCAGGTGTACTCAGAGGTATCCTGAGTAGTAAAAGAAAGTGTTCAAGGCACAGTATATTTTATGTCTCGCAAAGCTGAGCAAAGTTTATTTTTCAGGTCATCTGAAATAACGATGTTTCTTGAGGGTAGTGATGTTTCTGAATCTATGTCAGGTTCAGAGATTTTTATTTTTAATTAGATTTTATGCATCTTTATGGAAGCTCTCTTCAAACTCATGGCTATAGCTCAACACAGCATTCTTTTTTGGCCATGTGGATTTTCCCTCCACCTCTAACTCTTGGTGGTGTTTACAGGTAGCAGCTTACGACCACAGTTGAGCCCAAAATTTCTGTTTTTAAGTGAGACATTTGTTAAGTGAGTTTTGCCCAATTTTACAACCTTTCTTGCCACAGTTGTTAAGTGAATCACTGCAGTTGTTAAGTTAGTCAGACGGTTGGGAAGTGAATCTGGCTTCCCCATTGACTTTGCTGGTCAGAAGGTCACAAAAAGGGGATCACATGACTTTGGGACACTGTAACAGTCATAAATATGAGTCAGTTGCCAGGCATCTGAATTTTGATCACATGACCATGGAGATGCTGCAAAGGTTTTAACACTGAAAAACGGTCATAAGTCACTTTTTTCAGTGTTGTAACTTTGAATGGTTACTAAATGAATTGTTGTAAGTCGAGGACTACCTGTATTTTACTCAGATAATGTATGGAGACCAAATCTATCCTTCATTCTACATGTTACTACACTCTGAACTTTTCTTTCTGCCCTTCTCTCCTAACACTCCTTATCCTCGGGAATATGACTTGCAGCTACTGAATGTTCAGAGAAGTCTAGTTCTCTTTGATGGGTCCTTGGTGCTCTCTGAGCTTGCTTGTTTTCTTGCAGACGTTTCCTTACCCAAACTAGGTAATATCATCAGTGCTAGTTCTATTTCAAAAGGCCATATGAGTTTAGAAAGAATAAATACATCTGGGCAAAATAGCTTCTAATTCCATTTCCTCAAGGTGGCCGAAGCGCTGCATTCTTGAAACCTACCAGCCTCTTAATAAGCAGAGCAAAATGCTTCTTATTTCCTTAGACTAATTTCAAAACAAATTTTCTATTTGGGATATTCACAGAGGAGCCACTAAGGCTTCAATGCATACTTTTTGAAAGTATTGTAACATTGATAAGTTCCCCACTTCCTTTGGAGGAACCAGATTCCTTTATTCTTCTCTGTCCCTGTGAGTGTCATTGCTTTTCTGTGTTCAGCAAGGAATGGCATTTGTGTGACTTTTTACTCTGCAGAAGAAGAAAAATTCTGAAGTCTTTTTACACTTTGAATCTCCAATGAAGTTGAAGGAAATAATCCTAGCAGATACCAGGCCACATCAATAACATGATACCTGCTATGGAAGCATCAACAGGACACAAACCCACACAATGTAGATTTGGCCATTTCTATTGCTACAACTTGAGAAAACTACCTGAATGCATTCGGCCTAGCCACAACCACTACATGAAGAACATTTCTTCTTTAGCCCTTCCATACACTACAGTTGTCCCTTTCTACATATCTTGGTGTTACATAGAATGAATGATGGAGATTAACCTTTCACTTTTGGTTTTTCAGGCTCTGCTGGAAGCTGTCTACGTAAATTCAGCACAATGCCTTTCCTATTCTGCAACATTAACAATGTCTGCAATTTTGCTTCAAGAAACGATTATTCTTATTGGTTGTCAACCCCTGAGCCCATGCCAATGAGCATGGCTCCTCTAACAGGAGAAAGCATCAGGCCTTTCATCAGCAGGTAGGCACCAGAGTCACCTGAGGAATTTCTGGCAGATCCAGGTGTCAAAAAAACTGATCCCCAACTAATATGAAGATCAGATTGGCAGATTTTGCATTTCTTCCACTATTGGAACCATCACCAATAGACAGTTCAAAAACATCATGTGTTTAAAATTATTGGACAATATTTGCAGTTGTTGTTGAAGATGGAATTCTATCTCTTGATCCGTGGGAATTCATTTTCCATAAGATGATATTCTAGAAAGATCCGTCTTTTATTCCTAAAGAAAACTCCTCGACTTATGACCACAATTGAACCCAAAATTTCCATTGCTAAGCTTAACATTTGTTAAGTGAGTTTTGCCCCATTTTATGACCTTCCTTGCCACTGCTGGTAAGTGAATCATTGCAGTTGTTAAGTTAATTACACGGTTGTTAAGTGAATCTGGCTTCCCCATTGACTTTGCTTGTCAGAAGGTCGCAAAAGTAATCACTTGTTCCAGGGGTGGGTTTCTCTTACCTTACCTACCAGTTCAGAAGTGTGTGTGTCGCATTACATCCGGGTACTTGCTAGGCTTGCGCGCATGCGCGTGTCACATCCGGGTACTAACCCTCTGCGCATACGCAAAAGTCTTTGCGCATGCGCAGAGGGTTATTTGCCAGCCGCTTTCAAGCAGCGGCAACCGGGGAACTGGTTTGGGGGCGTGGCAAGCCGGCCTTCACTACCGGTTTGGCAACTGTGGCCAAATTTCCACCACCGGTTCGCGCGAACCGGTCCGAACTGGTAGCAACCCACCACTGACTTGTTCCTGAAACACGGCAATTGTCATAAATACATACCAGTTGCTAAGAGTCAGAATTTTGATCACGTGACCACAGGATGCTGCAATAGTTGTCAGTGTGAAAAATGGTCATAAGTCACTTTTTAGTGCTGTTGTAACTTTGGTTGTAAGTAGAGGACTACCTGCATTTATTTGAGGTCATAGCCCTAATAGTCCTTTGGTCTGAAAACTGTCTATACAGAGGAACAGAACAAACTTTTACCTTGCTGTTGTTTCATATGAGAAATTCTATTGAAGCTTTCTTTGTTTTCTTCCTTTCCTGCAGAATTTTCTTCATTTTTTTTTCTTTTGGAAAAAGTTTTCTCCATCAAAAATTTCAGGGAGTTAGTTGTTACTTTGCCTGCAGTAGTCTGGACCATTAGGAGCAAGCATTCCATTTCTGCAGCCTTCTGTAACATTGTATTCCTTAAAGAAATGTATAGGATAGCTATTTAGATCTAATTTGACATCACTTTTAAATATTGCAGATGTATTTTTTTCCCCTTTTATGATAGCTGGTGGATGTTCCATTTTTTAAGGTCAGCTCCTAGTAACAATTACAGAAATGGCTCATATTTTTCTGCCCTGTATTTGCAGTACAATGGTTTATTTCTCAAGATGCTTTATATTAAAGATTGTAAACTGATTGGTATACAGCTTTCATACTAGATGGATCTGTGCTGTTGATACTAGGATGGGAAAGGATGAGCCAGACTGAACGTACTCTGGCAGAGCTGCCCTTGCAGTTGCTTGTTTGTAAGAATGGAGGTTGAGCTTTCAGTAGTCAGAAGGTCTAATCTTGTAACTCTTATGTCATCTCCTTCCTAGGTGTGCTGTGTGTGAGGCTCCTTCTATGGTGATAGCAGTCCACAGCCAAACAGTTCAAATCCCACCATGTCCAGAAGGCTGGAACTCTCTGTGGATCGGCTACTCCTTTGTGATGGTAATGTACACTGAGTTCCAGTTCACATCATAAAGCAAAAGCAGCTATATTGATTTTTTAAAAAAGAACAATACTTCAGTTAGTTCAGCTGGGGGTTTGCAAAGAACTGTAAGCTCTCTATTTTAAAGAGCTCTTCAATAGGGAAGAAAATTAAATCATGGAGGAAAATTAATCCAGAACATTAGAGTTTGCAAATGTCTCTCTTCTCCTTCCAGCATTCAATTAAGAACTGCAATCTGGGATGGAGCAGAAATGGTTGAAATGCTGGCCACAATCTTCCTCTGATTTCATACTCCTGCCCTCCCCCCCCTTGATTTATAATTTTGGTTTGAGATAAGGCTGATGTGACAAACCCTAGTGGGAAGGGAGACCGACTAAACAAAACAAAATATTAATGGAAAAAATAACTTTGATAAAGATTTTTCTTTAGGGTAATTAGTAAGGTTTATTCTGCAAATATGCACAGTAGCTTTAGGTTCTGAAGTCATATTAGAGAACACAAATGCTTTCAAAGCTTATTGTAAGATACAGATGGTCAAATTATAATTGGTCCTCATATTTGGAAATATAAAATCTAGATGTTAATGTCAAAACTATTTTCATTTTTCTGACTCTGATGGACAGTATTTTCCAATTCACGAATAACGTTGTTGGAACTAACAGGGTAGATCTATCTACCCTTACTCCCCAGGGCTAGTGAGCAGAACAGTTGTAAGAATATGTTAGATTAGGGCTTTGCCGGCTTGACAGAACAAAGACGAGGCTTGAATTTAAACAGGAACCTTTTATTCTCCACTTCAGCACCAAAGCTTCCACTCAGCAAAAGGACAGCAACCAGACTTTGACAGCTCCTTTTATAGTCAAGCTGTCAAACTGTCAACCAATAGGAATGCTTTATTTTCCCGCTAGCCGGCTGCTTGCACTTTAGCCAACCTTACTAATTACCCTAAAGAAAAATCCTTATCAAAGTTATTTTTTCCATTAATGTTTTATTTTGCTTAGTTGGTCTCCCTTCTCACCAGAGTTTGTCACATTAACCTTATCTCAAACCAACATAAACCATAATGTTTCTTCAGCCATCACTGTAGCTGCAGAGAAAGAAAAAAGTCCAAGCACATTTCCAGGACTAAGACATAAATATAAAAGAGCCACACAATGGCTTCTGAATCCTTTCCAGATCCAGAACATTCGAGTTTGCAAATGTCTCTCCTCTCCTTCCATTTCTGTCAGACCAAATGTTCATCTCCTAGGAAATCCAAAATGGCTCACAAGCATCCTACAACAGAAGTCAAACTAAGATTAAAACAGAAGAGAAGGCAAGGAACTTCTCCCCCTCACTGGGCTCAGGCTTACTGATTTAAAAGAAGAAAGAGCTTTTTGAAGACAATCATGCGTTACCTCAGCCTTGTCTTTTCCTTCATAACTGTTTCTGAAAAGTGTTGCAAATATGCAAGGCTCTGCAGGTCTCACCAGGACAAAGCAGACTTGCGATGGAAAACAATTAAGGTGCTTGGCAAGTTACTAAAGCAGTGTCTCTGGCTCATGGGTTTCCTAACTCCTTTGATGATTCATTATGTGCCATCAACTCAGTGTTTACTGTGAGCAACCATGCAGATGGACCTCAGGAGGATCTGGCCCCAGGCTGGCCCTTCAGGTCTTCCAAAGATACAATGATTGCCACTGTAGTTGAGTCCATTTATCTTGCTGCTAGTGATCCTCTTCTCTTCCCTTCCAGCTTTCTCAGCATTATGGACTTTTCAAGGGATCCCAATCCCTAGTAGTCTTTTTTCCTGGATCATCTGACCAAATGTTAAAGTTTGAATAGCCAGTATTTTTCATAACATTCATATGTTACATTAATATCTTACAGGAATAGATTGTACTCCCAAGGTTATAAATTTATGGTATTTTTCAAGGTTCAGTGCTAGATATTTGATAGCAACTCTTGCCTCTACTGCCATCATTCAGCCTAAAGGAGAAGGAGTTCAAATTCAGAACACTGAATCTTCAAGACTAATAGCAAAAGACAGATATGTCCTTTAAAAATCCACCCAATTCTCCCTTTAAAAAAATTGCCCACCAGCCAAGCAGTGAATTCATAGCTCCTTATAATCATAACATCCTTTGAAATATCAGAAATTTGTCAGAACAACCTAGTCTTTAGTGAAGTTCTCAAGGTTCTCAAACTCTAATGGAAGAATATCTTTTCATCTAAATGAGAAGAAAAAACACTCATTACAAGAAAACATACAGTATTTCAGAAAACATATATGAAAACATATATCACTTGATTTGACTTCAATTCTTCAGATATTTATGTCAATTTACAAGATTCTCTCATGGATGGAAAAACAAAACATCTGTATTCCATAAAGATGGAATCTCATAATAATCTAGCTGACTGGTTCAGCTGTCAGACAATATAAAAATCAAAATGAGGACCAAAACATCATTCCTTTTAACAAAAAGCCCAATCCTGGATTTATTTGCCCTGTAACAGAAAACTAAAGTACCAATTTATGTCAGCATTCCATGTCTGAAGTCCTTCGAGATACCTCATTGGCTTTGACACTCTTGGTTTCCAGAGCTCCTAGAATTAGCGGGGCAGAATTACTGGAGAATCCCAATCAGGAAGGAACTGCTAATTTAAGGATCCATTGTACATTTTCTGCCAAGCCTTCTCCATCTCATAGTTTGGAGGCTGTATGGCAGAATTTAAGTTATTCAGCAGAGGTTCTGAAGAAATTGTTGCCTTCTTGGAAAGTTTCAACTAATAGGATTTATGGCAGAATTTGGAAGGTCTTTTTGACTTGGTAATGATGTTTCCATCAGCAGTCTTGCTTTTCCATTACAGTTTGGGAAGTTAGAATGATCTACTCTCCGTGAGAAGGAAACATTTTTAAAGGAGATCCTGCCGGTTTGCTACAGCAGGAGATAGCATTTCAAAATTGGAAAAAGCCCTCTGGGATACTTAAAAAATAAAAATGTACAGCAAGTATTGTCCTATTATTCTCCCATTTGGTGTATATCTTTTTTGGTCAGTGGAAAGCAGGACAATATTTAAAATAGATGGATATCGTTTGTCTATACTCCATCTAAAATTATATCTGGGACAGATAATGCTTAAACACCAGCCATATTTTTCCTCCTACCCCCCTAATTTTTTTCCTAGAATTTAATAAATGTGTCGAGTCAAATGTTCTTTTAACTTCAGCTTGCAACTACTTTATAAGTTTTGCTTCAGTAAAGTATTGCTTCAATTTTAGCAAGTTATGGGCATGTCTATTCTTTTTCATACTATGTTTGGGTTTAATTTTAATATATCCTACAAGTTTCTTCCATGCTTGTTTCTACAGACATATAAGTGAGTTTCTCAGCCTTGTGTTTAAACATTTGACATCAATATCAGAAGTCACAGCAGAAAAACAACAACAATCACTGTATTTTTCAGCAATAAGCACTTCATTATGACAAACACTGTCTTTGAATCAGTATTTCTGAACCTCAGCAACTTTAACATGTGTGGACTCTCAGAACTCCCCAACCGTCATGCTAAGATGCATGGAGTTGAACTGAGGTTCAGAAACTGATCTAGATTAATATTGAGAATAAAACATCCATCAATTCAATATAATCTTAGAAAGATAGATGAGAAAGAGTTAGTACAACCAATTACATTTTATCACATTTTCCTATGAGATCTTGACAAGATCCTTGTCTTCTTCAGCAAAATCTTTCTTCCTTAACTTTATTATGTGCTGTATTTTAATTCCTCAAATTCATAGATCTCAGAGCCAAGGCAATAAAATATTCCAGAAAATGACTGTTATATCATGTACAACAGTACAACTGTACTGTATGCATTATGTAAAATACTGTTGTATTATGTACAACTGTATAATATGTGTGTCTAAGGACCATCTCATGCTTTTCTGGATTAATTTTGTTTAAAGTGAAATTAATTGATGTTTTGTGATCACATTTTACTAACTTCATTTGGAGTCCACTACAATTACGTGCTCATTCCTGTTTAAGGTAACCTAAACATGATTTTAAGGGGTAGGATTAAGTGTGTGTGTGTGTGTGTGTGTAGGACTGGAATGTAAATCATTGCTTAAAGTAGGATACTAAAGGTTATTTTTTAGTACTCAATATTTAAAATAAATTTTAAAAAATTAAATATTTTTGATTATGCAACCTATTTCAATTTACATTGATACAAATCAGTGCACTTCAGGTTCTGTTGACAGCCATAAAATTATAGCCTACAAATATTTACTAGAACTCTTCTAAAATTATGTGCAAAAAGAGCATTTGGCCATGTAATTTAATGCACTCCATATCTCTTGATAGCACACCAGTGCAGGGGCAGAAGGCTCCGGGCAAGCATTGGCCTCTCCGGGCTCCTGCCTTGAAGAGTTCCGCAGTGCACCCTTTGTTGAATGCCATGGAAAGGGCACCTGCAATTATTATGCCAATGCCTACAGCTTCTGGCTTGCCACGATTGAGAGGAATGAAATGTTCAAGTAAGTTGGAAGCTTCTTTTGTTAGCTGCTCTAAGATAAGGGATGTTTTTACATGTTCCATGGTAAACATAATTATGACTGGATGTGGTAAAGTAAGCTGCTTTGCAAGTTTTATCTATTATTTGTTTGTTTGTTTCCTTACGTTTTTACCTGTCCCAGTAATGGCCAATTTTGAGTTGGACCACCAAGAGTGGTTTTGAGCACTGTAGCCAACGTTCCATTAATTGGAAATCTGCACTGTAAAACAATGTCTCCTCAATCTTTTCTGCTGTTTATTTTGGGACATATTATCTGTTCCAGGCTTCATTTGGCTACTGTTTTCACTGTTGACAGTGTAATTTCTATCAGCAAAATATCAGGCCACCATGTTTGTAGGCAGTTCCTATAACTTGGGATTTTGCTTTCCATCTGGTTAAGGAACAAAGCTCATTTGATTTGACCCTTCTAATAATCCCAACTTCTTTGTATCAACTTGGAAAATCAATCATGCCTCCCAGAGTCACGTTAGTGATATGAACAATCATATAAATCAAGTTAATTACAAGTAGTCCTCTCTTACCAACCATTCATTCAGTGCCCATTTGAAGTTGTGACAATGCTGAACAAGTGGCACTTATGACCAATTGTCAAAGTTCTGGCCATTGCAGCATCCCTATGATCGTGTGATTCGGATTTGGATACCTGGCACCAGCTTGCATTTAAAATGGTTGCAGTGTCCTGCAGTAACATGAACAGCATACTGTATATGACCTCCCCTGCCAGCTTCCCACATGTAAATTCAATGAGGAAGCCGGCAGAAAATGTTGGTCTGGCATACCTGCACTTGCACTGCATTGTCCTACTGCTGGTTTTCCCTGCACTCAACACTGTGGCATTTACACACCAGCCTTCCTGCATTTACACTCTCCCATCCATACCTGGCCTTCCTACATTTGCACCATGTCATCCACACCCTGACCTTCTTGTGTGCATGGCTTACCATCCACCCCAGTCTTCCTGCACTCGCACATGCCATGCCATCCACCCCTGGCCTTCCTGTGCTTATGTGTGGCTTGCACCAGGCCTCCCCGGGCCTCCCTCAACTCATTTGTGACTTGGCTGGCCCTCCCAAGTCCTCCCCCACTCCCCCATGGCATCCCCACTGCTTCTCACTTGATCCATGTGTTTTGTGTTTTGGGGTTATGGAAACAACTGGCACTACTGGGATTTTTGTTGCTAAACAATGCAGACATGTGATGTCACACTTTATGACTACATTGCTTAGAGACAATAATCCCAGTCCCTAATGCTGTCATAATCCAAGGACTACCTGTAAATAAATGCCAAGCTCAATGGTAGCTGGATATAGGATTGTAGCCTCAGTCTGCCAAACTCAAAATGGGCCAAAGATTCTCTGAAATTAGGAGTATTATGTACTCAAGGGCAAAAGTAAGCAATCACACACTCTCCTAGTGATTTTGACTTCAATTCTTCTCAGCTCCAGGCAACTGGCCCATAGAAAGAGAGTGTGGAAATGATCACAGAATAAGTCTGGGCTGGAACAACAAATCTCACCTTGCCTTTGGCCTTTTCCTCACTGATAGTGATTTTTGTTTTCAATTTTCAGGAAACCTACATCTTCCACACTGAAGGCCGGAGAACTGCACTCAAATATTAGCCGCTGCCAAGTTTGTATGAAAAGAACATAATGACTGCCCTATTGTACCTAATTTCACAATATGGTGCTATTTTGTTAACAGCAGTGAAGCTTAGGCATATATTCCTATGTACCTCATTGTTACCAGGTATAAAGCCATCAAGTGCCATACAGGAATCTGACTGACTGAATTCTCTACATTTTTTGGCTTTTATTTGCTGAAGAGGATGAAGATACAGTGGAGACAATGCTTCAAATGGCACCCTTGAAGAAACCTAATTTTTGTATGTCAATGTGATGCACTGAAACCTGGCTCTAAATTCACAAGTGGGAGGAAGGATCCAGTTCTGCCACAACTCCCTTTTCCCCCCATATGTATGATTTATATATATGGGGTTCTATCATAGTTAGGATAATTGTTAGACAAATTACCCCACAGACCCAGGATTTCTGGACCCAAAATATTGTTGAAGAGCAATATGACACAGCAACATGCCAATGTTTCCTCTTGCATTGCATTCAAAGGACTGGATCGAAGAAAGCAGAGTTCTGGCTGAGGGATTGAAGGTTTCTGCTCTGTGGTACTACGTGGCCTTTTCTAGCCTGCCTTCTTAGGGAATTCAGGATGGACCAGTGTGCGCGCAAACCAATTGGTGTTGAATATTTATATATTAGCCATTCTGCAAATGAAGCATTGAACGATCTTTAATTATAATGTATTTTTTCTTAATATCCTTACTCTCAGAGAAGCTATGAGAAATTATTAATTCTCCTAGATAGTGATCAAATTGGCTAGGGAAAAAAACCTAATCCACCACCATGTGATTACTACAGGCCTTCAGCTTCTTCTTTATGGATTTAATATTTTCAGGGTTTTAAAGCACTAATACACTGAATGACTTGATTTTAATATATATACAGCCTTATGACTTGGTGAATCTTTTAGTTAATAAACTCACATGCTTATATTGGGTTTCTATAAAAAATATGCTGATAATTAAAAAAAATCATACATAAAACAGGTTGTATAAAAATTATATTAAAATACTTTTAAATACAGGCCCTCTTGCTAAATCTTTCACAATGGACCTTTTAAAAATTAAATATCTGTAATAAAATAATTTGTATAAAAATGTTTTCAGCAATAGTTTGTTGATTTTTGAGAAGCTTGGTTGTGTGCTGATTGTTACTTTGAATCCAAATGTGCAGCCATTATCTTAGAATTGATATTTGCAATTGTTCCTGTTCTTATCCTAAACATTATTCATGTGGATAAAGTTTAACATATCCTTTTCAACTATTCAGAACTGCTGAGTGGAAATATAGCAAATATTATCTTGCAAGCATTTGAATGGAAATGCATATGACTAATAAGCCAGGGCACTAATGTTTAAAAGTGTTTATACATAAATATACATGCATAGACCAATATCGGCAGTGATGATACTTTCTCTGATACAACTGGAGTAAGGAATTATGCCTGTTGTTGTTGTTGTTGTTGTCAGCTATTCAATCGTGTCCGTCCAACCCTTGGCCACTCTATGGATCAACACTCTCCCTGCCTCTCTGTCTCGCATTGCCTCCTTCAGATCTGCCATGGTCATGGACCATGGACTTCTGTAGTGTGCAATCAGTGGGTAGTAGGGCAGCCCCTTCTCCCTTTTCTGATCTTATTATGTCGTAACAGATTAGATATCTTTAAAGCCTTGGGCTGAGTTCTGGTCACTATGAACCAAGACAACAGTGAATGTGGATGCTCTAACAGAATGCGTGAAAATGAAACATCATTCACGATGAAGCTTTGAAAGTGGCTTGATAGGAAATCTAAGCAACTCAAAGAAGAATTAAAGACTGAATTGCACGAGTCAACGAACGCTATCCAGTAGGACTTGATAGGTATGCTTGAAGAAGTTAATAAACAAATAAAAAGAATTGTCTTTTCAAATTTAGGTTGCCCAGACTAGTGGTACTTAATGACAGTCTATCAGATTTAAAGTTTCAGATAAATATGGACAGTATAGTGTTTTTACTCCTAGGTTCAATCAGATATTAAGAACCAAGGAATATAATAGTTATATTTGTAAATGCTTGGATAAGAGGGATAATTCTGCAGAAACATTTTTGCACTGGAAGGATATATTAAAGTGTAACTTTTTCAAGGTAATTAATTCAGTCATTCTTACAAAGAAAAAAGCCTTCAAGTCTTTGACAGAAGAATGATAAAAATTGTATAAATGGTGGTTTCCATCAAGCTACTTTTATTTCAACCACAAGGAAGGGAGGATGTTTCTATGCTTCAAATGATAAATAAAATCTTATAAAACTAAAGAATACTTTGTAAAGAACTAATCAAATCAAATAATTATTCCAATGATAAGATCAGATAGAGTAGTATCTCCAATAATAGAACTATTGCATGTGTGTGCACACACACACAGAGAGACAGAGACAGAGAGAGAGAACAGAAAAGCAATATATAATATATAAAATAGATATTTAAAAGGATAAGTAAAAGAATATTTTGGCATTTGGGATTTACCAGATGGTTAGCTGTTATGAAACAAGTATTTAATATTGTTTCATATCATATTCATTGGGAAATTAATAAGATTGATTAACAATTATTAATAATAATTAATAATTAATAATAACCCGGAAGGGTTCCAAAAGGAGCTTGGGGAGATACCTGACTCCCTTGTCCACAATCCGGCAGCGTTCCTGGTGGCTGCCTGGAATAAGGCGGCATCGGGGGCACTGGACCGGATTGCGCCTCTGTGACTTCTCCATGGCGATGGATCCAGGAGGGCTCCCTGGTTTACCGAGGAGCTTCGGGAGATGAAACGCCAGAAGAGACGTCTAGAGCGACGCTGGAGGGCCAGTAACTCCGAATCTGACCGAACACTTTTAAGAGCCTTTATTAGGACTTATTTAGTGGCGATACGGGCGGCAAAATGTTCGCATTTTTCCGCACTTATTGCATCCGCTGATTCGCGCCCAGCTGCCTTATT
>QLTV01001119.1:2416368-2437700 GCA_003457575.1 Thermophis baileyi
CTGTCCGCCAACTGAAGCTCCGCGGAGGATGGGTGATGCAACAGGACAATGACCCAAAGCATACAAGTAATTCAACAAAACAGTGGCTTCAACAGCACAGAATACGCCTTCTGGAGTGGCCCAGTCAGAGTCCTGACCTCAACCCGGTTGAAATGCTGTGGCATGACCTTAAGAGAGCGATTCACACCAGACATCCCAAGAATATTGCTACACTGAAACAGTTTTGTGAAGAGGAGTGGTCCAAAATTACTCCAGATCGTTGTGCAGGTCTGATCTGCAACTACCGGAAACGTTTGGTTGAGGTTATTGCTGCCAAAAGAGGGTCAACCAATTATTAGGTCCAAAGGTTCACATACTTTTTCCTCCCTGCACTGTAAATGTTTACATGTTATGTTCAATTAAACCATGGCAACATCTAATGTTTGTGTAGTATTATTTTAAGCAGACTGTGTTCTTCTATTGTTGTGACTTAGATGACGTTCAGAGCACATTTTATGACCAATTCATGCAAAAATCCACGTAATCCTAAAGGGTTCACATACTTTTTCTTGCAACTGTAGTTTACTTTCCAATTGTTCATAATTTGGCTTCAATAATGGAGTATATTGTAGTGTGAATAGTTATGTGATGAATTTTTCAGTATGTGAATGTAGCTATTGCCTATTTAATTCAAGTTACAATTCTGTCATTGCCATTTAAATGTGCTACATAAATAATTTGCTCTTGCAGACTAAATTTTGTAGGGCCCTATCAACATAAATATTTATTACTATTGTGCCTATTGGTTTTTTTAAGTGAACGATTTTTCCTTTAAAAAAAGGCGGTTCTTGTTATCTGCAGTTTTTTTAATATCTACAACTAATAATTAGAGATCAGAATTTAATAGTTGCAGAAAGTTTTTGCCTATCTATTTTTCCCCATGTCTGGTTACTTTATGCATACACTTAAATAAGAGGTGGACTTTGCACATGCATAAAATATGTTTTCTTAAGGTTAGAGTTAGGTCATCTGTGCAAAATACCTGTATTTGTTTTTTCTCTTTGATAAGACATGATGGATTTTGACAGATCATCTCAGCCATGAAGCTTCATGTGGTTCTCTGCAGCAAATGGCTTCTGGAGCAATTCACTTGGCTGCTGATGGAGATGCCACATGGTTCTCCACTCTACATGATGTTTTTACAGTCTCAATGGAGAGGCCTCTCCGTTGTTTCACCAGAGATCAGTGTTGTCTGCAGACTTCTTGCAACATCTATAAATTGCATCATTAGTTGCTAGTGCTGCCCACCAACCATTCATTTGCTATTAGTTTGCTTGAGGAAGACACGGGAGCCTGGATGAGGAGCTCATGACTGGGTGGACTCAGTGAAAATTGTTAGGACTGAGCAAGGACCGAAGGAGCACGTACAGATATGCTACATAGATGACTGTTAGAGGAGGAAGAGTGGATATACTCAGGAGAGGAAGAGATGACCATAATCTAGAATCCTTCCCCATGCCCGCCCAAATTCCCACAGAGTTCAGATCTCATTCTGTGATTTCCTTGTCCACAGTTCTATACCAGAATAGAGATGGCCTTTGTCTTGAGAAAGGCAAGGGCCATATCTACTAAATACTGAATAAGGCTTTCATGGACATGCATATACCCTTCCATGGTGTTTGTATCTATCAACACAATACAATATACTGTAAATAGTTATATCCAGGCTCCATATAGAAATGAGATGCTAGCTATTATTTCTATCTACTACATCTCCTTACACAGACATTGAAAAATACCTATAGCTGATGTGAAATCTTCAATATGAATATCTCCTGAAATTCCTGGCATTTATTTAGCAAAACATGTTACCATTATTTCTTTTCAAACTGAAGAACAGTCAGAATTAACTGTGTTAAACCTACCGGACATACTTTGCCAGAATGGAATTGAAAAGACCAAACTCTAATTTTTATTTCATTGTTATTAATTTTGTTTTAGCTGTACAGTTAGATTTCTTTATTACTGAAAAAAAACCCTAGCACAATTTCATGTTTATAACTACTTCCTCTAATTGAGATAAAGCTAGAAGTGAGGTATCAATCAATAAACAGAGTAAATGCTTTGTGAAACACTGAAACTGAGTAGAAGAGATGGCTTGATGGATTAGTTAGCTCAACACGAGGACATATACACACTGCATTTCAGGGTAAGCCTTTGCAGCTAATAGTCGGTGCAGCACACTCACCATGATTGTTAAGCAGAGGATCCTCTAGGGCAGGGCTGTCAAACTCCCGGCGCATGGGCCGGATGCATCATGCACTGGCTATGCCCACGCCCAGTTTAGTGAAGGGGGGAAAAGTCTCGATATGTCACATGACGCCGTCGTGACAACATGAGTTTGACACCCCTGCTCTAGGGAGTCTGAAGACCTATGCTCAGCACAAGTACTAGTTCCCTCTGCAAATATTGCTGTCTTTCAGAGATCCAGACACATACAAACATGCTTGTGGATTGGGTACTCCATAAATAAATAGGTGCTCAACATTTATTCCTATTATACTAGATCAAACAAAACTACATTGCAGAATAATCTGGATAGGTAGTTTTATACCCACATGTTTACAGTCACAGGCAGCATAACCTCATAGTTATATACAGCTTGGCTGAAAATAAGTTAAATCTTTAAAGAGCATATAATTTAACTTAGAATAACCTTTCACTCGTTTAACTGTTGTGGTGCACATGTGCAGTAGGTTTTTGGCAAATCAGCAAGTTTCTCACAAAGGGAAAAGTGTTCTGAAATGGCCACCACATTGATAATGTTACTGTGGTAATTTAGAAGATTCCTATGAAACAAAGAACCACCTACATCTAAGCTGAAGTCTATACTCTATTAGTTTACAAACAGTTTCCAGTTTACAATGGTAAAAACCAATAACGTCACAATGTATATAAACGCTAATTGAAGACAAGTATTTTAAAATGGAATAGAAAGTAGCATGTTAAAAACTATCACATACACACAGCAAAGACAAAGATTTTCAGCAGCTGTGTTTTAAGGGAGGGACAGAAGCAGGAAAAACTGTCTAAACACCAGTCCAGTTTTGTAATTTCTATCATTGGTATGATATTAATCAATTTAAAAATAAAACTCTAAAAGTGCATAATTTTTCTTTTTTCTAAGGCTCTGAAAATAGAACACAAAGTTAAAGTACATATTTGAGTGGCATGTAAAAATCCTATCCCATGTGCATTATATATGCATCTGACAGCAATTCATTAAAATAATTGTTAAAAAGTGTGGATGAATTATTGAAAAAATTGCACCAAGATTTTTTCCTGCAAAGATAGTCTTGAGATAGTAATCAAATAATTTTGTTTTGATTCTAAACTAGTTACTATATTATCAGTTTTTCTTTAGTTTGAATTAACTCAACAAAACCAAAACTAATTAATCACAAGTTAGTTCCCCAAATCACAAAAGTTAAAAAGCTGCTGTTATAGATGAACAGATGAAATGTTGATACAGAAACTGGACTTTTCATCAGAGTCCCACGAAGTGCAAACCGTAATTCAGACAACCAGGGAAAATTGATCCTGCTCTATAGGCTTCTCCACCCAGGCCCCAAGGCCAGCCTTCAGAAATGCTTTAAACAAACACTCTTTGGCAGTTTGATATTCCACAGCTACCTGTTTTGTTTCATGATATATATTTGGCTTATTGACTTTTGAATGAAGACTGGCAGGAAGCTGGATAAATCAAAGAGAAAAAAAGAGATGTTAATTAAAAGCACCATCTTGATTGCTCTAAATTCTTGTAAATTGAAATCCAATGAACTGATTTGTTTTTTTATTATAAAACTTTCCATTAGAATCAATCTCTAAATCGACACCAAATACCCCATGTCCTTCCTCCTATTTTGTAATTCCAATATTAAATTGCAATGCTTTCAAACCCACAAATAAATAGCAAGTGTTCAAAAGTTAACCCAGAATCTTACTAACAGAAAAACCATTTGGACTTAAAACAATCCCATCCTTTTCCAATCAATTATTCATTTCTGTTTCATGGTTCATTCCTCTTTAGTGAGAGCTGTTGAAAGCAGAGCAATCCCCCAAAGGTTATTTGAATTACACTCAGCAGGATGAAAACACCTATGGTTAAGGGAGGTGCATTTCATCTCACAGCCCATTCTTTTCCTAAAGAGAAAGGGCCCACGGGGCTATAGCCATGCCCAGCCATGCAGAGGCAGGTGCTTTTGATCTAGGTAAATCAGTATAACGGAGATAGAAAACTTTTTTCTCCCGAGATATTTTTATGGATTTTTTAAATTAGGTTTCTTTAAATAGATATTTTAAGTGCTCATAATACTTTGCAGTAGTCACCTTCTTTGTTTTAAATAAATTTTCTCTGCTACTTATTCTTGTCTTTTTATTTTTCTCAATTCAATAGAATAATGGAAAGAAGTTATGTCAAAGGCTCTTGTCCTTTAGTTAAGATAACTTTCCAAAGAATGAAAATAGAATTTAATTTGGGGAAGAAGCTGGCAAGTAAAATCCTGAGCTCAAAAGAGGGTTAAATCTGGCCAGGGGATGTGAAGTAAAACATTCCAGAAAAAAATTATCCCAATTCAACCTTATGGGAGAGGTGGGTTCAAAATGATACCGCCTGTTCATTCTAAGCTCTCCTCCCTCCTACATGACCCAGAGAGGAGATACATAGTCTGTCCTGTACATAAACATGAACAGGGGGGAAAAAACCCCACAATGGAAGAACAGAAACACCATATAGACCCAACACACATAAGTTTGTTACAAAGGATAATAGTCACTGCTGGTAAAGAGGTTGGAAACAATTTTAGAAGCCATGCACCAAATGTTTTTCTTTTGTTAGCAATTTTTGTAAATATTATTACATTTTGCTAATGGGAGGAGGAGGAGGAGGAGGAGGAGGAGGAGGAGGAGGAGGAGGAGGAGACTTTCTATACTTATTAGAAATGAATATGTGAAGATTAGAATTCCCCAAAGTGGTCAGTATCAACTCCCAAGGATCCACAGGACTAACCAAGGAGTCAATGTTATTATTAGCAGTATTACTATTAGTATTGGTGTACTATTTGTTAAAGTACCATTTATGAAATTATTTTCATATAATAAATATTTAGGAGCCGATGAACAAGTTCAAACTTCATAAAGAGTTTGAGGACTTTTGATGTAGACTTTTTCCTAGATCATTTAAGCCAAATTCTTAGCATGGCAGCTATAAGCAAAGCCTTTCCTGTCCTATTCTATGAGATAAATAGGAGATAAGAAAAGGAATTTACACCATGGATAGGAAAATTGTGGCTCTGCACATGTTGTCACATGAAAATTTCCTACATTTCTTATAATTGATGAGTCTGGTTGGGGCTTCTGGAAGTTTAGTTCAGCAATATCTGAACAACAAGTAATTCCCTATCAAAGAAGCCAATGTGTCTCGGTTCTATATCCCAAGTTGTTCTTGGAGCAGCAGCAACAATAAATTCATATTTGATGTTCATCAGAGTTCATACCTTGAAAACATTCAGCCTCAGAGATAAAATCAGAAAGTAAATCCAATAGCCATAAAGTAACACTGGACTGTCTATTTTGGAAACCTACCTTTGTATAAACACGCATCCAGCGAGTATATAGTGCATGCTTACAAAGACGGGATGCACGACCAAGCTCATCCTTGCCTGTTGTGGCATTAATAACTTCCAGCCCAGCATCCCCAACTGTCCAGTTCACACTGAAATTAGGTGCTTTTCCTGGCTGACGGGCTTCAGCATTGCTAATACCTGAAATAACCAAACAAAAATATTAGTATCTGGTAGAAAAAATTATGGTAATTCCAAATAGATTATAGATCTGTTTTAGACATGAAATCATTTCCAATGCTTAATAAAAGCTAATATATAAGCATGTGGGCACAAAAGCAATGATAATTTGTTGCTCTTCTATTAACTATGCTTTCAGTTTACCATATTTTTGATCTATAAGACGCACTTCCCCCCCCCCCAAAGTGGGTGGAAATGTCTGTGCATCTTATAGAGTGAATGTTGCTGAAGCCCCGCCCACCCACCGGCCCCCCACCCTTCAGCCTCTCCCTCCCAGCAATTTGCCTCCTTGCAGCAAACAGCCTGGTCAGCTTCAGCACAGCCTAATTTAGCACGAACAGCTGATTGGCGGTTGGATCAGCCTCCTGGAATACTGCCTATCAGCTGTTCCAGGCTGCGAGGATCGCCGCCGCCCATCACCATCACCTCCTATCGCCACCTCCGCGCGCCCCATTTTCGGCATTTATGCGCCCCATTTTCAGCCTCCGCGCATCCCGTTTTCGGACTCCGTGTGCCCCGTTTTCAGCCTCCATGCGTCCCATTTTCGGCCCGTTCCAGGCGGCAGGGATCGCTGCTGCTGCTGCCTATCGCCGCTGAATGGCGGTGACGGTGATCCCCGCAGCCTGGAACAGCTAATTGGCGGTATTCAGAGAGATTCAGTTTTTCTTTCATTTCATGCTTACCACTGAGTAAAGGTCTGTTAAGTATGTAGAGAGATGGTAGATCTTCGATCTCTGCTATCCGCTGGTATGCTGCCCTGGACAAATGATCTCCATGATACAAACTTCCCAAGATAATACTTGAGAGGTATATTGGCTCTACAAAGAGGCTAAGTAAAGCTCCTTGAATACCAAGTACATTCCACCTAAAGGGAAACAAATAACATCATCTTTTACCCAGGGGTGGGATTGAAAAATTTTAGCAACCAGTTCTCTGCCCGTTGCTGGGTGGGCATGGCCATGGGGGTGTGGCCTACTCCTGCACCACAGTGGGGTCGGTGTTTTTGCCCTCCCCAAGCTCCGGAGGCTTTCCTCGAGCCTCCGGGAGGACGAAAATGGCCTCCCCCGGGCTCCGGAGGCCGGAAACGGGCCTGTTTCCGGTACTTCCGGTAGGCCCATTTTTCGCCATCCCCAGGCTATGGAGGCTTTCCTCAAGCCTCCGGGAAGGCGGAAATGGCCTCCCCCGGGCTCCGGAGGCCCTCTGGAGGCCGGAAACGGGTCCGTTTCCAGACTTCCGGTACTTCCGATAGGCCCATTTTTCGCCCTCCCCAGGCTCCGGAGGCTTTCCTCGAGCCTCCGGGAGGGCGAAAAAAGCCTTCCCTGGGCTCCGGAGACCCTCCGGAGGCCAGAAACGGGCCCGTTTCTGGACTTCCGGTACTTCCGGTAAGCCCGTTTTTTGTCCTCCCAGAGCCTCCACGTGGGCCCTGCACTTACCTGGCATCCAAAATGGGCCACGTGGAGACTCCTGGGAGGGAACGGGTGGGTGTGGTCAGCCAGTCCTTGCAATTACCGGTTCGATGAACCGGATGTAAAATTAACATCCGGTTTGCCCGAACCGGTCCGAACCAGCTGAATCCCACCCCTGCTTTTAACATGTCAGCACTCAACAACGCTAATACAGTAGGCATGTGAAACAACTTTTTGTGTATGATTGCCTCTTGAGACTCACCCTGCAATTTCATTATTTTTTTCAGCTTTTGCTAATTTGTTGTCGGTAATGAGTGAAAACATTAGTCTTCATAGCAAAATAGCACTCACACAATAGATTTCCTAGAACTCTATGGAACATAATCCAGTTTATATGACTGCGAAGAGAAAATAAATCCTTTTATTTCCTGACAGTTGCTATCCCTAATTAATTGCCCTATCTTGGTCAAAGGAAAAGAGAATATCTCTAACACCCAGTGTGAGTAATTTTTAAGATTTACTTCTCAAAAAGTGAAATCACAACCTGACTCTGCTGTTAGTGCACTTCACATACTGGAGCTGTGCAGAGCACTCAGTGGTCAAGCTGTGTTGGATAAGCATCGATTTTTGAGGGCTGAGGATATTAACAAAGTACTTGATCATGTTTATTTGGCTGACCATTGCCCTTTCTGGCTTATTAAGTGGGATAATGGGGAACGACCTGCTGCATCCATGTTGTTGTAAATTCCTCCTTTATGGTACCTTTAAAGGTGAAACCTACCATAAACCTAATATACTGGCTCCTAATATTCCTTTCTGATATCATTGATCAAAATATTTTTCTGGATAGGATATCTGAGTTGGGAGATGAGGGAACTGTAGTAGAATGGTTCTACCACTATTTGGATAGGTGATTTCAGGAGACTATTAATTCTGCTCAGGAAGATTATCCTATGGCGATCCTCAGTGTTCCTTTTACCTCCCATGCTTTTAAACATCTTTATTGAAAGAAGCTATTAGAGTTATCAAATGTGAATCACTTTGAATGTCACCTTTTCTTTTGATATAATTAATTTTTAACTAGCATCATAGGCTGATGGACTGTATGAGGCCTATAAACTGGAGTCTTAAGTCAAGATGAAGATACTGTTTTTAACTTGGTCAGCCATCCAGCTAAATGGTGTTCAACCATTGACCTCTGTCTGAACTAGGCCTTGAAACACCAGCAAGCAATGAAAGGGGCGTTGGTCTTACCTGATACGCCTCTTCTCATAGGGTGGAGCTAACCTCCAAGAATGGGATGACACTGTCCCTTCAGCCAATGAGGACTGAGTCTGTCAAATTGTATATCTTCGTCTTCCTGCCTCATTATACCCTCTTTGACGAAGAACGAAGCACAGACTTGTCGTGTAGCTCCCAAAGTAAGACACAATGAGAAGATTACAATTTGCCACCCAGCAGGTCCAGCAGGTCATAACATCAGTCCATATGTCAGACTGGAAAAACTAAGGGCGGGATTGGAGGTTAGCTCCACCCTATGAGAAGAGGCATATCAGGTAAGACCAACGCCCCTTCTCCATCGTGGGTGGAGCTAACCTCCAAGAATGGGACATACCAAAGCTGTGTGTCCGTTGGGAGGGCTAAGATTGACTGGACTCCCCCGTCTGGGGCACCACATGCTGGAGAACTCGACGGCCGAACGCCGCCTCCGCCTCCGCAAAAACGTCCAGTTTATAGTGGCGGATAAAGGGCGAAGGAGATGCCCAGGTGGCCGCGCGGCAAACCTCCTCAATGGAAGCCTGGGTGGACCAGGCGGCAGAAGTGGCAGCGCTGCGGGTTGAGTGCGCTGTTACCCGGGCAGGCCGGAGTAGCGACTGCAAATCATAGGCCTTGGCTATAACGCTATGCAGCCAGCGCCCAACAGTTGAGGAAGACGCCTTCCGACCCAGGGACACGGGAAGAAAAGAGACGAAAAGCGCCTCAGTCCTGCGGAGAGTCGAAGTCCGCTTAATGTAGACTTTAAGAGCTCTGCGAACATCCAGCTTGTGCCATTGCTTCTCCAGTGGATGGGAAGGATTGGGACAAAAGTTGGGCAGGACAACGTCCTGGGCCCGATGAAAATACGAATTTATCTTAGGTACAAAAGTGGGGTCCAGTCACAGAACCACCCGGTCAGAGTGGAAGACACAGAGATCACCCCAGACCGACAAGGCAGCCAGCTCAGAAATCCTACGAGCGGATGTAATAGCCACCAGAAACGCCACCTTATAGGTAAGAAGTCTGAGTGACGTGGTTTTCAAGGGCTCGTACGGGGCCTCAGTCAATGACAGAAGAACGTTGGAGAGGTCCCAAGTGGGGTAGCGATGTATGACAGGAGGGCACAGATTGACAGCCCCCCGCACAAACCTACGCATTAAAGGATGATGAGACAAGGACTCCAGGGACCCACAGGATAACACCGACGAAAGGGCAGCAACCTGTCGTCGAAAAGTGTTGGGGGTCAGGCCCTTCTCAAGGCCCTGCTGCAGGAACTCGAGGATGTTGACGATGGAAAGGTCAACTGGCGAGTACCCCATTCGAGAGCACCATGCACAAAAGGTCGCCCAGGTGGCCGAATATATTCATTCGGTGGACGGCCTCCTGGAGGCCTGTAGGGTCACGATGACAGAGTCCAGAACTAGTCGCCGTTGGAGAGAGCCCCACTCAAGCGCCAGGCGGTCAGTTGGTACCATCGCGGATCCGGATGCACCACAGACCCCTGGCAGAGCGACGACTCTGTCGGTGGAATTCTCCACGGCCGGTCCACGGACAGGGCCCTGAGGTCCGCAAACCAGGCCCTCCTGGGCCAGTGAGGGGCGAGGAGGATGATCTCGGCCCTCTCCTGTAACACCCGCCTGATGACTCTGGGCAGGAGAGGCAAGGGAGGGAATGCATACAGCAGGCCGGCCGGCCAGTTGCAACGGAAGGCATCCACCCCCTCCGCCCCCGTGGATTGATAACGGGAGAAAAACCGGGGCAGCTTGGCATTCTCCAGGGTGGCGAAGAGGTCGATGACTGGAAGCCCGAAACGGCTGACCAGAGCGTGGAACAGCGAAGGATGAAGACTCCACTCCGCCTGGTCGATGGTGGTGCGGCTGAGCCAGTCCGCCATCATGTTGGTCACCCCGGAGATGTGCTCCGCCGATAGCGACAGAAGGTTGCGTTCCGCCCACAACCCCAGGGTTCTGGCCTCGGCCATGAGACTGCGGGACAACGTGCCCCCCTGCCAGTTGATGTTGGCCTTGGCAGTGACATTGTCTGTCAACACGAGGATGTGCTGACCCAACACCAGGTGCCGCAGCTGCCGGAGCGCCAGGTAGACCGCCCTCAGTTTATACTGAGCTGGGACTCGGCCGGGGACCAAGTGCCTTGAGCTACTGCCGACTGGATGTGGGCCCCCCAACCGTATATGCTGGCGTCGGTAGTAACGATGACCCTGCGTGGCTCCAGGAAGAAACTGCCCTTGGCGATGGCCGTCGAAGTCCACCACTGGAGCGAATGCCGAACTGTCGAGGGAACCACGACCCTGGAGGCTGAAGTGCTGCGGCCTGACCTCTGAAATGGTAAGAGAAACCACTGCAAGTCTCTGGAGTGCAGGTGGGCCCAGGGGGTGATATGTATGGCAGAGATCATTTTGCCCAGAAGCGAGGAGAGCAACTTCAATAGCAATAGCAATAGCACTTAGACTTATATACCGCTTTACAGTGCTTTACAGCCCTCTCTAAGCGGTTCACAGAGTCAGCATATTGCCCCCAACAATCTGGGTCCTCATTTTACCCACCTCGGAAGGATGGAAGGCTGAGTCAACCTTGAGCCGGTGAGATTTGAACTGCCAACCTGCTGGCAGTCAGTGATCAGCAGAAGTAGCCTGCAGTACTGCACTCTAACCACTGCACCACCGTGGCTCTTGGAACCGTGGAAACTTGTGTTGCCCCAGGACTAGGAGGGAGACCCTTACAATATCGTCCTGTCGCTCCTGCGAGAGGTATACCATGCCCTCCAAAGAATCAACAATGGCCCCCAAGTGGGTTAATCTGGTAGAAGGGGACAGATGGCTCTTTTCCAAATTTACTGAAAATCCGTGGCGTCGTAGGGATTCAATGGTTACCTGGACATCGTGCTCCGCCTGGAGGCAGGACGATGATTGGATAAGGATGTCGTCCAGGTAACATTGGACGTGCATGGGAATAGACCTCAAATGAGCGGCAAGTGCCGCCAGCACCTTGGTGAATACTCTGGGTGCCGAGAAGAGTCCAAAAGGAAGAGCCTGATACTCATAGTGAGCATCTGCGTAGCAAAAACGTAAATATTTTTGGTGACAAGGCTGAATTGGTATATGCAGGTACGCCTCGGTGAGATCGATAGAGGCGAGGAGGTCCCCCTTCCGAATCCCATTCAAAATAGAATGCAGCGTGTGCATCTTAAACCTCTTATATACAATGAACCGGTTTAGACGCTTCAAATCAAGAACCGCTCTCCACCCGCCCGAGGATTTGGGAACCACAAACAATATGGAGTAGAACCCCTGTCCCTGCTGATCTTCAGGCACCTGCTGAATGGCTCGAATATCCAGCAGGTGCTGGATGGCCGCCGCCATTAGTGCCCGTTTGTCTGGGTTAGAAGACAGGGGACATCTAATGAAAAACCTCGGAGGGGTGGAGAGCAATTCAAGTGAGAGGCCATAAGATACGGTCTCCCTGACCCACGCATTAGAGGTGGTGACCTCCCATTGGTCAGCAAAAAGGGTGAGGCGACCCCCAATGGGAGGATCGGGCGATAGATTACTTGGCCCGTCGGAAGGTGCGCCCCCCAGCACCTCGAAAGGGCTGTTTGAACTGTCTGCCTCTTCCTCCCCCATCCTGTCCCTGACGTTGCCTGTAACCAAACTGGTTGTGAGGCCTTCCATATCCCGTACCCTGGTCTGAGGCCCGAAAGGGTCGTCTGGAATAGGGAAAGGGACGAAAGGAACTCTTAGGGGATACAGAAGGAAGAAACTTCCGTTTATCCCGCGATTCCACCACTATCGGTTCCAAGCACTGCCCAAAAAGCTGTTGTCCCCTCAGGGGTGCAGAAGCCAGACGCCATTTGTGTCGAGCGTCTGCAGACCAACTGTGCAGCCAGTGCATCCGCCTGGCCACTACTGAGGCCCCCATGGCCCTGGCTGCAAAACGCGCTGATTGAAGCGTGGCGTCAGAGGTGAATTGGGCGGCGGCCAGCAGCTTGTTCAAATCCTGGCTGGCCCGCAGGTCCGACACCGGAAGGTGGTTCTGAAGTTGATGAAGCCAGCGTAGGGAGGTACGGGAAATGAAGGAAACTGTGGCGGAAGCACGGACGGCCCAGGCTGCCGCCTGGTGAGCCCGCTGGAGCACCTGCTCCATTCCGCAGTCCTCTGGCTTTAAAAGCTCATCAGATGCGCCAGGCAGGTGGCTGGACGAGTATAATGCCAGCACTGGATCATCGACAGCAGGGAGGAGCAGCTGGGAAGCCAGCTCGGGGGCCACATTAAAGTACCTCTTGTCCAGTTGGGAGGGCAGAGGCCCCGAGGCGGGAGACTGCCATTGTCTGAGAACTGACTCGACAAAGAGGGGAGGGGCCGGGACCACCTCAGCTTGCGAAGTGGTCTCCTCAAACAAGGGATCCCTGGCCGCCGAGGAATCAGAAAGTTCCGAAGTGGAAGGCCCCAGGTTGGCCGCATTCCGGGCCTTAAATAAGAGTGACTTGAACAGAGCCGGGTGAAAAAGACCGGAAGAAGCAGGGGGGTCGGGGGCGAGGCCCTCATCATCAGAGAGATCCAAGCCAAGTTCACCTTCCTCCAAGTCTGACTGGGAACCCGGGGAGGGACCTCGGGAGTAACGGTCAGGAGACTGGCTCCTACAATCTGCACCTCCCATGGGATTAAGCAAGGTAGATGGGCCAGCGCGATGGGAGGAGGCAGAGGGATGTCTCTCCCTTTGCTGTAGGCCAGCTTCAATGCCTTGCCTGATTGCAGCCGCGATTAAGGCTTGCACCTGTGGGTCCAGAGCCGCCACAGGCGATTGGGTGGAGGGCCCAGCAGAAGCCGGAGGCGGGGCCGGCGGCGCCAGTCCCATGGACCCCTGGCTCGTATCGCGGGACGGGGCCTCCCAAATGTCTTGGTCTGCGATGGTCAAATTGGGATTGTCCAAAGACAGCAAGTCAGCCCGGGAAGGAGAAGTTCCCAGTGGCTGGGCAGCCGGCAGAATACCTGTCACGTCCCCAGCAGACTGCTTGTTGCGGCCAGATCTTGCACATAGCTTATCAAGCCTTTTGGCCCGGCGAGACTCGTCCCTCTGAGTCGCCTTTGAGGGACGTGAGGAGCAAGGCTGGACCTCCTGAGAGGAGGACGACGTAGTAGCCGGAGGGCCAGACACCAAGTGGTGAGTCTTAGCACGTGCCTTTTTGTGGGCGTTGCCCGTATCAGCCATGGGAATAGCTATGGCGTCAACCAAAGGTGTTGAGAGGCAGCAGCGCGTGTGGTGAACCACGAGGCCCGGCAAGGCCTGAGATGTGGGAGGCTACCATGCATTCAATAATCAGGAGAAAAAAAATGCCAAGGCAAAATGGCCACCGTAACTTGAAGAGGTGTCCAAAATGGCCGCCGCTAGAAAGGACCTCCTCAAAATGGCCGTCGTCCTAATTTAGACTTTCAAAATGGCCACCAGTAAGTGGACCTTCACAAAATGGCCGCCGCCACCATAGAGGAGTCCAAAATGGCCACCGGAATGTAAGACCTCATCAAAATGGCCGCCGCTATGAACTACCTCCTCAAAATGGCCACCGCTATTACTGAGGAGTCCAAAATGGCAGCCGCAAGGCAAGACCTCCTCAAAATGGCTACCACACTCGAACAGAGGCCCCAAAGGAATGTCACAATGCGATGCCCGAACACGGCTGTTTGGAGCGATGACGGCTCAGCAACGCTGAGGCAGGGGGTGGATCCGGCCACTGCAAATAGCGGGCTGAGGCGGGCGGCTATAGAGCGGGCGGCACAAGCGGAGCCGGGCGATCGGCCTGTCAAGCCTTTAGGAACGTGGCAGCTCCGTAACAACGGGAGGCAGGCGGCGATTCGGCAGGCGGCAGATCGGCGTATGTGAGGCAAAACCTCACTGCTGAAGGGGGGAAGAGGGCGACGGTGGAGACGTCCACAGGCTGCCGAGACTTGTGCCCCCCCCAAGCGGAAAGAGCGCGAAGCTCTTCTGGCCGTAGGCCACTCGAGCGCCAACGCTCCTGTGGCAAGGAAATTTACAGTCCAAACGGATGGCCAGACCGCAGTATAAAGGAGCCGGTATTTTGATGAAAGTGAGCCAAGCTCGTCAAGGCCACAGGCGGACGGAGGGAATGGAACCCCCCTGAGGTAAAGGCCCTCGGCTCAAGTCGGAGGAAACGGCTAGAGCCGCTGCAACGACAACCCTCAACCCAGTGACAGATGACAGTAGTCAGCTGGGGAGACTCACAACCCGATGACAGGTGGAGAAATCCTCACAGAATGGGAGCAGAGAAATTTCACACGTCCAGTTCAGGCTGAGGACTGAGTCAAAGAGGGTATAATGTGGCAGGAGGATGAAGATATACAATTTGACAGACTCAGTCCTCATTGGCTGAAGGGACAGTGTCATCCCATTCTTGGAGGTTAGCTCCACCCACGATGGAGAATTGGCAAAATGCTGGCATAATAACTGGTCCTACAATTGTATACTGCATTGGTTTAGAATAAAGAAAAAATATTTTACAGAGGTTTCACTTCAATGGCTGCCAAAAGCTTTTAACTCAAGATAATTTTTTTACATGTAACATGTGATATAGAGTCTCAACATCCACAGATAAATATTTATGGTAGCTTAATATGCACTGCAGTAAAACTTGAAAGGACTCCAGATTTAATCATATTAGCCAAATAAAATTAAAGGCAATTGAACTACTCTGAGTAGTATAATAAAGTTTGGAAATGCAGAATTAATTTTTATACATTTTGAGTAGCATATACTTTTAACATTTTCTTCCATATGTCTTGTGGATACAACTCTGATTGACTTGTTTAAGTTTAAAGTAGGTTCAAAAGAGTAGGAGGGCTGTAATATTGTGGAACTTAGGCTTTGCATGTAAGTCTCATTTTAGAATTTCCAATGTAATAAGACTGAAGTATAATTAGGTATTTTGTGTTAAAATACACTTCAAATCATTATTTTTAAATCACGTATCATTTAAAAATATTGCCGTCATTAAATATCGCTTTACAAAAATATAACCTGACTGAATATCATATATCAACTGATTTATAAAGAATAATATTTGATAAAAGAAATGCATGAGTAAATAAATATTCTTCTTCTGGCAGTAAGTGATATTTCCAATTTAAAGCCCTCAGCAGACAGGAAAGTACTGTATATACTATATCTCCTTTTGTCAATTTTGTCCTATATTTTTCTCTGAAAATTTAAGATAAGCTATCCCAAACCAGCTATAATCTATGAGAACCAACAGGATGAATTTGTCAGGGATTGAAAGAGACAGTACAGTATCAGCTGCCTTAAGCTCTTTTAGATAGATAAGAGAGGACTCCATCGGTATCTAAAAATGTTCAAAAGATGCCAATTCTTGTGAGGTGAAGGGGGCATACCAAGTCATGCATTGTTTACCCATGAGCTGCAGAAGGGCTGGATATGGCTGCATGCAATTACCGACAACCACCAAAAATCTGTGGGATCATTTTGCTTTTTAAAAAGGAAGTATAGTAACAAGCAAAAGTATAATAGTACTCCTCCAGGAGACTTAACATACCAATGTTACTTTCAAAATTCTCTCAAAATGAAATAGGGTTGAAAACTGATAGTGTCCCTCCTATGTCCCTGAGCCATAAAATGCTGTCCACCCCAAACTGAAATATCTCATTGTAAAAAGATAGCTTACCTAGCTATCTTATCACTGCAAGACATAGTAAGTAACCTCTCTCCCTGAAGAACTCCATCCCATGTCTGGATCGTAGTTGTAGAACGGACAGGGATCGTTCCTTCCCCAGATTCAATTTTTGTCCGTAGTTGACCTCTTGCTTTCCGGTTTGGGTGTCTGTCTCCTTGATCTGAACCATGCAAGCCACCATAGTTACAAAACAAAGCATAAAAGATAAATATTAATTTTAATACAAGTATAACATATATACATATATTATATATATTATTTACTTATTACTTATTTTATTTATATGGCACCTTTCATATTTTTATAAACAACTCAAGGTGGCAAGCATACTTGATACTCCTTCCCCCTCCTATTTTCCCCACAACAACCATCCTGTGAGGCGAGGTGGCCTGAGAGAGAGTGACTAGCCCAAGTTCACCCAGTGGGTTTTCATGCCAGAGGGGGACTAGAACTCAGTCTCCCAGTTTCTAGCCTGGTACCTTAACCACTAGACCAATAATATTAAGCATTATTTTTATTTCTTATTTCAGCCAGGGAATTTACAGAACAGAAAAACAACACAATATAGTGCAATTAGAAAAGTTATTGTGTGCAATAATAATTTTACTCAACATTTTATATACACAAAATTAATAATATTATCTAGTCTTCATTGTTAGCATTTCATGCATTCAGATCAAAGAAACCTTAGGATTTTTTAAAAACTACCTATAACTTATATATTCCAAAGCAATTTACATACAGAATTAAAGCCACAATAAATATGCTGTTGTAGGAATGAATGGGTTGCATATTATTACTATTCTTTACAATTATTCTATACAGTTATTTACAATTAAATAAATAAAATAAATAAATTCTACACAGAAGTAAATTGTTGTGTATTTTGCATGTGTGTTGAATAATTACAATGAAGTCATAGATTAATTCAGAAACATTTTTTTTGTATGAAAAGTGGTGTCAGCTTGTTTGTACTATTCTATTTTATATGCTGGGACTTAGTTGATTTTGATTTTAGAAACTAGAAGAACTCTCTTTTGCTTAATCTCCACCAGAGAACTGTTTATACCTTCTTGGGCAGCTTCATGTGGTGAAAAAATCCGAGCATCACCACAAGGGGAGGTGCTAATATAGAGATGAAACTGCACATTTTCATCCAATTTAAAGCCACCTTGTTCTGACTTGATAAAGATAGATTTTTGCTGGTCTTCCTTATTGCTGAAACAAAGAGAGAAAATATTATTCAGGTTGCATGGAAGTATATACTGTACATCAAACAAAACCTAAAATTTAGCATAACTAGATCAAAGATGTTATGGTATATCATATTTATTATAATAAATCAAAGGGACTACTGAGAGGATTATTCTGCAGATAATTAGGATTTTTTGCTTAAGTGATTTAGCAGCAAACTCTACATTCAGTCATGGATTATATCAAAGGAAATTACAAACAGCTGTTGTTCACTTACAACTTAGAAAAAAACTATAAACAAATGGCTGAAATGCAGCCTCTGGAACCAACCAAAGAAAAATCAGAAAGAACACTGACTCATAAAGTTCATGACCAATGCCTATAAATTTCTCTTAACACACCAAATTCAGTACTCACTTCCAATTAGCAAAGTGCAGAAGCACTCTTATTCACAGCCATTTTCACAATTTTTAGAATATTCATACCTTGCAATGGACTACATAGAACTCATTATCTTTCTCTTAAAATTATTTTTCTGCACATCTTAAAGTTTCTTCTATCCACCCCGATTAAACATTCTACCACAAAACACAAATTCATCTATTTTCCCTATTTTTTCAACATACATATAATCTCTGTTAACTTCATTTTCCACAAGTTGACCACAATGCAAAGCCATTACATTTTTCAACGTTCTCACAGAATGTATGACTTTATTTTTTAAAAAAACTTCGTGAGTCCAATATCTATTTGCTTTAATTCTTGTCAGGCTCAATCCTAGAGACAACCCTGTAAAGTCCAATCAAGTGCAATTCTTTTTTTGGACAGAATCTTGCCAAACTAAAGCTATAATTTCTAACCTACTAGATATATCTTGAGCAATTCTAGGATGTGGCTACCCTGAATCTCTTCCCCATCCATTTTGGGACTGTGGAATCTCTGGGAAAGCTCTGTGTTGCCAAAACTATTTTGTGAGAAGGGACAAAAAATTGAAAGAAATAAAGTTATATGATATTATTTATACAGATTAAAGATCAAGATGGCTAAAAATAAAAGGAAGAAATACAACAGTTGACTTATTTGATGAAAGTTAAAATAGATATGTTGTTTATCTCTGGTAGCCCCTAATGGACTTTTGTTAACATCCAGTAATCAACTATGGATCTTCTTCCTGTCCTCTAAAAGGGATGGTCCCCTTCCACAGAGCTATTAAATACCGTGTACACACACACACACACACACACACACACACACACAGCTCCAAGCGTGGACACACACACACACACACACACACACACAGCTCCAAGCGTGGAGACATATGTCCAACATGTAAACCTGGCAAGTTGGATTTTGTATCCTTAAATCAGGATTGAAATGACCAGGCTTTATAAATTAGTTTATAGATAAGAGGTGGGATATGGGAAAATAATTTGTTGTATTTTAAGAGAAGATGGTAAGTTACTAAAATTGTTTATACTGTGATGGAGAGAGAAGTCATTTATTTATATATTTATTTTCTTTTTCTTTATTATATTCTTATTTTTTTTCCTTATTTACTATTTTTATTTCTTTTCTGTGCCTTCTATTTTTTCTTTTGATTCTTTTCTTTTAGTTTGCATTAGTTTTTATTGTTGTACTTGTAAGCTTTACTAAATAATTATGAAAATTATGAACATTGTGGTGTAACTGGGATGTAACTCAGGTGTAACCATCTTATAACTTCCTACTTTAATGTTTACCAATAACAATTTATACTACACCCATATATCATTTTGATGTACATTTTAGCCTTTTATTCATAATTAAATCTGCACTACCACTTCCATTAGAAAATTCATCAATTTTACTCCACAAAATTAGATGCTCCTTCATTCAGATTTTTTATTTACTTCCCCTCTCCCACAACACAAATAAATTGCCTTTCTTCCATTCACCTCCCAGATGATTTATTTTTTCTCTTACATTCTAGGTCACAATCTTCCACATGCCTTACTAATCATCAGACAACCACATCAATATTGACTTCTGCATAATCATTGTGCATGCATGACCACGTTTTAATCAAAGTGTTTTTAGTAAATTCAGGAAAGAGTACACTAGAGGATCAGCTTTAGTTGTACAAAATGCACCACATGTATCATTTCATATTAATGATAAGGATGTGATAATGTCTATTTTGGGGGGACATTTTGGCCAGTATGCCGCAAGCATGTTCTCACTATTCAATTTAAGCCAGACTATCTTGCAAGCCAATAGGTTCTTGCTTGTATCCATCAAGTAGGAGATATATGCAACATATAGTACCGAACTTAGGATACTTACATTAGACAATTTGGTCCACATGCCTCTGCTGCTTCCATTTTTTCCCCTTAACATTTCTCTCAACAAAAAGAAACCTATAATATACATTGGGCTGGCATAGATTGACTGGTCAAAAGGTATCCAGTGAGCTTCTGTGGCTGAGAGTGGACTTGAACCTGGCTCTCCGCAGAGCTAATACCAATTCTACACTTTAATTATTATGCCACAGTAGCTCTGATTTCTATAGTAGGCTTTAAAAGACTTGTGGTTCTTATGCAATAATTTTTATAGGCAATTGAAGTAAATTGGTAAAACTGGTATTAGTTATTTATGTGACCTATAGATTAATTTGAATTTGCTTTATATCAATGAAAGGCCACATTAAATAATGAGAAATTCAGAATATGCTGTTTATAATGTAATTTTCTGTTTATAACAATTTTCAAGTCACTTCCCTCCCTCTCTATTGTTATTATGATTAAGTTTGAAGTAAATTTCTTTAATACTGTTGAATATATTCATACTTTTCTTTAATTAGTTTAGTACAGTAACACTATAAATAAAGAAAATTAAGTTTCTGTTTAACTCAATGTTAAAAGCTTTCTATGATTGTTTAAGTAGCTTAAGAAAATTTTATGTCAGTTTTGCAGCTGTCTCTATGTCCTATTGATTTATTTGTACTGGAAATGTAAATGAAGACAATAAATAAAAATGTATTTTCTGCGTAGTACACATCCAGAAAGATATTAATTGTATAGTATGCATTACCAATCTTAATTCTCAAAAATTCTTCATGAGGAGTTCTGCAAAATAAATTCAACAAGAAAACAGACAACGTGGCATCCTCCGTCAAGCACAAAAGACTTTCATCTCATATATGAAAATCAGGGGAAAACTTTAGCATAAATAGCCTTAACCACCTTGTGGAAACTGGGCCCAAATAGATATCTACTTACAATAGATATAAGTTCAACAACCAAAGACTATCCCTAAATCAACTGGTGATACTACGAAAGAGACATTGTTTTCTCTATAACAGTGTTTTGTAAAGTGTGGTCCTAGCATCAACATTATTTAGAAGATAGAAAATTGAGGTGGATGGGACTTTGGGGGTCTTCTAGTCCAACCCTATAGTTCAAACCTATAGTCTAAGCTATACCATTTCAGACCATTTGTCATATAGCTATGACAAATGTCAGCCTATGTTGAAAAATAATGTTATATTAAAGCTTCTAGGCTGTTACAGATAGAAATTTTTCCCTTTGGGGATTTAAGATGACAGATATTAATGTTCTTATTTCCTCAGAAGACAAGCGATCATACAATTTGTTTCAAATACAGTGGGGCAAAAAAGTATTTAGTCAGCCACCAATTGTGCAAGTTCTCCCACTTAAAAAGATGAGAGAGGCCTGTAATTGACATCATAGGTAGACCTCAACTATGAGAGACAAAATGAGAAAACAAATCCAGACAATCACATTGCCTGATTTGGAAAGAATTTATTTGCAAATTATGGTGGAAAATAAGTATTTGGTCACCTACCAACAAGCAAGATTTCTGGCTCTCACAGACCTGTAACTTCTTCTTTAAGAGGCTCCTCTGTCCTCCACACATTATC
>QLTV01001119.1:2438449-2465521 GCA_003457575.1 Thermophis baileyi
ACACACCGCCCGGGCAACGAAGGAGTGGCTTCGTAAGCAGCATTTCACGGTCCTGGAGTGGCCTAGCCAGTCTCCAGATCTCAACCCCATAGAAAACCTTTGGAGGGCGTTGAAAGTCCGTGTTGCCCAGCGACAGCCCCAAAACATCACTGCTCTAGAGGAGATCTGCATGGAGGAATGGGCCAACATACCAGCAACAGTGTGTGCCAACCTTGTGAAGTCTTACAGAAAACGTTTGACCTCTGTCATTGCCAACAAAGGATTGCCAACAAAGTATTGAGATGAACTTTTGATATTGACCAAATACTTATTTTCCACCATAATTTGCAAATAAATTCTTTCCAAATCAGGCAATGTGATTGTCTGGATTTGTTTTCTCATTTAGTCTCTCATAGTTGAGGTCTACCTATGATGTCAATTACAGGCCTCTCTCCTCTTTTTAAGTGGGAGAACTTGCACAATTGGTGGCTGACTAAATACTTTTTTGCCCCACTGTATTTCAGAAACTTTCATATATGATTAGAATAGTTTTTAAAATTATTTGTAACATCTCAAGAGGAAACGCATGAAGCAATCTATGACATCTCAAGATTCCACCCAACATTTACCAATGGAGCCTTGTCAATTTATGACTGCTGGTGTATATTTCAGTTCCTGCATATGTTTTCACTTAAGCCATTCATTCAGTATGGCTCCTCTATATTATGAATAATTTTAAAATAATGGGGACTACTTTTATATAAGGACTTTTATATTCTTTCTATCTATAGCTATATACTATACATATGTAAATATAAAAAGTGTTGTTCTAATTCAAATAATGCATTCAATAGTTTCCTAGAATGTCCATATAATTATGCATTATAGAGAGAAAATCTCTTGAGAAGAGCCTCATGCCATAGTCTGTGCAGAGCATGCATTATTTATTTCATTCAATTGATGCATTATTATTTATTTATTGAATCCTATCTTTCAGTTAAATTAGCACTCAGGGCACCAGCAATAGTTACAACATAAACATCTTAAACAGATGTTAACAATTAAAAGTTTAGGGAAAAGATATTACTTCACAAAATCCAGAAAGAGTGAGGATCAATATAAATCATTTCATAGCTTGGGAGCAACAGAAGAGAAGATTTCCTGCTTGCCAAATAAATGAGCCTCAAATAGTAGGAAAGGGCATCTCCTTCTGAGGCTTTGTATCTAGTCAGGTCTCACAACAAAAGAGATGGTCCTTCAGATAGTCACAGACTACCCTGCTTGCCAAGGATTCAGGCTTTAAACAGGCTTTAAATGATAGCATCCACAGTATAATGTGACAGTGCTAAAATCATGATAAATATGATGACTTCATTATGAAAATCACAATTACCTACATCAGGGGTGTCAAACTCGATTTCATTGAGGGCCACATCAGGGTTGTGTTTGACCTTGGGGGGGCATGGCGGCATGGCCTGGGGGCGTGGCCAGCTCAACATCAGTTGTGTTGGGGGCGCCTGTGGTGGCCCAAGCACTCTGCCAGCAAAAACGGGCTCCCGAGCTCCGTTTTCAGTTGCGACGGCCTCCTGCAACCCTCTGCCAGCGTAAATGGAGCTCTGTTTTTGCTGGCAGAGGCACCACGGGCCGGTCCTTCACTGTTTCCAGGGCGGCCCCGCGGACCAGATCTAAGCACCTCGGGGGCCGGATCCGGGCCCTGGGCCTTGAGTTTGACACCCCTGACCATGTTTCCTAACGTAATGCCCCCTCCCCAGCAGATATTCATGGCTTTGAAAGTTATACTAAAGTTTTAAAATGTGTCCTATAAGCAACTGGCAATTGTGTACTGATCATTCAGTAACACATGTTTGTACCTTTAACTGATTAGCAGCCAAACTGCTGCATTTTGCACTGACTGCATTTCCCAGAAATTTTAAAGTGTCTTACATAGATACAGCCAAGCATAAATTAATGCTTAAAGATTCAAATTATTTTATAAGTTATTGAAAGACTGAAGACCCCCACACCTGTCTAAGAGCAATCTCCTAAAAATCTATAGAATGCTGCTCCATTAAAACTGATAGTAATACAAAATGAATTCCTATCTGCGTTATCTCAGAGATGGAAAGAAGCATTTGTTCAACTGCTATCATCTGAAAGTATCAGATCAAACCATTTTTTCCAGAATTATGTCTTAGCATCTTATGAGCTGTATTATGTTTTCATAGAAATTTATATGATCACAATATTCTGTGATCCTATCCACACTGTGATTGATAGAACCTGCCTCTGTAGCATAAAAGTGCTTTGAACTTACCTTAAATGTAGTTCAAGTTGTGTATAAAGAAATTTAAGTAGGCATCTCCGAGCTATAATTTCTGCATGGCAATCATTCAAAGCAAGACCACGGTCACTCATATATTCTCCATTAATACATTTTGTTCCTGTAGAAACACTTATAACCTGAGCGTCTTTCACATCAGTACCTGGAAAATCAGTTTCAGGAGAAAAGACTTATAGAAAGTTTTTTCCCCCTCCAGTCATCTTAAACATGTAGCCTAATGGACACTATCTAATAAAAATAATTTAATAATTAATTATTTAAATAATTAAATTACAAGTTAATTTTCAACTCTAAATAATTCTGAACTTTAAATTAATCACAGATATTTACAGATGAATACACAGATATTTCTGTATGGATTGCCTTTCAAATTTTGGAATTATATTAAACTGAGGAAATTATTAATTTGCATAGTCTGGATTTTATACATTATATTGTCAAACCATACGTGCATTTCTTGGATGGACTGAAAATATCCATACAATTAAGTCATTACCAGACTCAGATTACACTGACCAAGCTAATTATTTAATCCAAACTATACATATCAGATACAGTGGGGCTAGGTGAAAGTTTGTGAATTTTAGAGAAAAAATATTTAGCTTCCAGCCTTGCAGTCTCAGGCATTTTTTGTTCCATCTGAGTTCTAACAATTAAACTATGCGTTGAATTTTTCATGCAATTCAGGATAGTAGATTTGATTGTCTATGGGCAACATCATTTAAAGTATCAGATTCTAATTTGTGGAATTTGAACAAATATGAAATGACATTAACTATAAATTTAAAATGGGAGTGTTTTTATCACCATTTTATTTACATATTTTTAATCAATGTGATTAAAATAAATATATTTGTTCATTATAATTGTTAGCTAACTGAAATATATATGGGCATGAATAAAACACAACTTTCTAGAAGTCAGAGAATTTAGAAGCATTACTGATTCCTTTTCTCTGCCTTGTTCAATTTCTTTCTCTCTCTCAATATATAATTTATTTCACTAGTGTAACAATCAGTTCTATTTATGGGACAGTATAATGTTATGGATTATAGGTGCCATGCCAACAGAATGTATTTAACTCAGTGAATTCCAGTCCATTGGGGTCAAAATATCTCTATCCTTCTGATATATAGTACTGAATATATCATGGATAAAATATACATGATTATAACATTTTAACAGTAAAACTGTCAATGATTCATTTAAGCTATACTGTATATTTAATAGCAATGCTGTTGTTAAATTTTTATTATGTTAAATTTGGAATAATATAGTATTTGATTATTATAAATAGCTACTTCATTTATATGATTAAGCAAAAGACAAAAAGGGCTTTAAAATTAAAAATAAAAACAATGATTTGCATACATATGTACACATGCCCAATAATGGTTAATATTAAAATATAACATTTAGAGATTACAATTAAATATGAATTACTAATTATAATTTTTGGCATGAAGAGATTTCACATTATTAAATATGGGAAAGAAAGGGGAAATATCAATTTACCTTGATCACTTTATTTTGTATACAAACAAGGGGATAAAGAACCCAGTTGCATGGCAGGTTGGTCTTGTTTTGTTTTTACCTGTTGTCATGACAACACCGGCTAGCACTTTTCTACGTGCATGAGGTGATGTAAAGTTATCTGTCAAATCGCTGAATTTCTCTACGACCAAGCGTGCAACAGCATCAGCTAAAACCTGCAAAAATTATATTATTATGTTGAACAGTTCAAAAACACAAATCTATTTCTGACTTAAAAATGAACACTAAAAACCTGCCCTTGTAATATTAAAATTAATTTATCCATTTGCATTGCATTATCATGCTATGTTCTATGGCACCCCTTAGAACAAACAGATAATCAGAAACTGGAATGATGACCCAGATATACTGTAAAATTAAAAGGAATTAAAAAAGAATGACTATGGATTATATATACAGTATGTCACAGAAGTGAGTACACCCCTTCACATTTTGTAAATATTTAAGTATATCTTTTCATGTGACAACACTGGAGAAATGACACTTGGCTACAATGTAAAGTAGTGAGTATACAGCTTGTATAACAGTGTAAATGTGCTGTCCCCTCAAAATAACGCAACACACAACCATTAATGTCTAAACTGCTGGCAACAAAAGTGAGTACACCCCTAAGTGATAATGTCCAAATGGGGCCCAAGTAGCTGTTTTCCCTCCCTGGTGTCATGTGACTCAGTGGTACAAGGTCTCAGGTGTGAAGGGGGAGCAGGTGTGTTAAATTTGATGTTATCGCTCTCACTCTCTCATACTGGTCACTGGAAGTTCAACATGGCACTTCATGGCAATGAACTCTCTTGAGGATCTGAAAAAAAGAATTGTTGCTCTACATAAAGATGGCCTAGGCTATAAGAAGATTGCCTGTTTGCCTGCCGTTTAACAGGACAGGTTCCACTCATAACAGGCCTCGCCATGGTCGACCAAAGAAGTTGAGTGCCCGGGCTCAGCGTCATATCCAGAGTTTGGCTTTGGGAAATAGAGGTATGAGTGCTGCCAGCATTGCTGCAGAGGTGGAAGGGGTGGGGGGTCAGCCTGTCAGTGCTCAGACCATAAGCTACACGCTGCATCAAATTGGTCTGCAGGGCTGTCATCCCAGAAGGAAGCCTCTTCTAAAGATGATGCACAAGAAAGCCTGCAAACGGTTAGCTGCAGAGAAGCAGACTAAGGACATGGATTTCTGGAACCATGTCCTGTGGTCTGATGAGACCAAGATAAACTTATTTGGTTCAGATGGTGTCAAGCGTGTGTGGCGGCAACCAGGTGAGGAGTACAAAGACAAGTGTGTCTTGCCTACAGTCAAGCATGGTGGTGGGAATGTCATGGTTTGGGGCTGCATGAGTGCTGCCGGCACTGGGGAGCTACAGTTCATTGAGGGAACCATGAATGCCAACATGTACTGTGACATACTGAAGCACAGCATGATCCCCTCCCATTGGACACTGGGCCGCAGGGTAGTATTCCAACATGATAATGACCCCAAATACACCTCCAAAATAACCACTGTCTTGCTAAAGAAGCTGAGGGTAAAGGTAATGGATTGGCGAAGCATGTCTCAAGACCTAAACCCTATTGAGCATCTGTGGGGCATCCTGAAACAGAAGGTGGAGGTGCGCAAGGTCTCTAACAAAATAATGATGGCCACACAAAATATTGACATTTTGGGCCCCATTTGGACATTATCACTTAGGGGTGTACTCACTTTTGTTGCCAGCAGTTTAGACATTAATGGCTGTATGTTGTGTTATTTTGAGGGGACAGCACATTTACACTGTTATACAAGCTGTATACTCACTACTTTACATTGTAGCCAAGTGTCATTTCTTCAGTGTTGTCACATGAAAAGATATACTTAAATATTTACAAAATGTGAGGGGGTGTACTCACTTCTGTGACATACTGTGTGTATGTGTGTATGTATGTATATATATACCTATATACATCAGGGGTGGGTTCCTCCCGGTTCGGACCGGTTCACCCGATCCGGTAGCGACCCGCTGGTGACGTCACGATGACATCACTGATCCGGTTCAGTCGGTGCTGGTCCGTGGGCGCAGCCATCTTTTTTTTCCCTTCTGAGCGTGCGCAGAAGCCGAGTTCCGGCACTGTGCATGCGGTCGCCATCTTGTTTTTGTTTTTTTTTTCAGATTTTTCATTACTGCGCATGCGTGCGCGCTTTGCACACGCGCGCCCATGAGGCACACCCACACAGCGCGGGAGGGAGCGAACCAGCAGCGAGGTAAGTTGAAACCCACCCCTGATATACATATAGATATATATACCGGTATATATATATGGCTAGAAAATCATAAAAGTACAAAAACTGATTTAAAGGAAGCAAGGTCAGTCCTATATGATATAATTGAAGACATTTATTATGATTTTTTATCAAAACCACAAAAAATGCCAAGTTTGTAAAGTATTTCAAATATCTTAAGAATAAAAGATTCTTTTAAAAAAATCAAATGAAGAGTTTTAAAATTATCAGAGTAAACTACTCACTGGAGGGGATAACTACAAAATACACATTGAATATAAACAATAAATGCTAAACAGGGAAGGAAATAACATAACATATGAAAAATGACAGTTATCTGGTTAGTTACTAGCCAGATCTTTCATGTTGCTGAACAAAATCCAGAATTGGCCTGTTCAAACATAACATGTTTAAATAGGGGGTCAAACAATAAGGAAAGAGAGCTTCCAAATTACTTTAACCATTCTAATAATCTCCTCTTTTAAAACAACACAATATTATTAACTGTCAAAAGGAAAAACTTTGGTAATTTACTGCTGAATTCATTAAAACAAATAATGTATTTCTAATTGTTAGAAAAATACTATGATGTACAGGTTTCATATTCTAAGAACCGTAACTTGGTTTTCCATAATATCAAGCAGTAAGCTCCAACTGAATTGGGCTAATATACATCAAGTTTTTCCTAGAATTGTCTATTCTAAGATTTTTTAAATTTAAAATTGCAAGAATGCCGTAACATCCAACAACTCTGAGTATACATAATAAACTTTGTGATTCCTTTATCTCTGATTTTATGTAGATTGTATGTATGTGCCTTCCAGTCAGCCTTGACTCCTGGCCACTCCCTGGACAAGTTTCTGCAGTTTCCTTGGCAACTTTTTCAGAAATGGTTTGCCTTTGCCTGCTTCCTAGGACTGAGAGAGAGTGATTGGCTCAAAATCACTCAGTTGGCTACCATGCCTCAGGGAGACTCTTATTCATAGTCTCCCAGTTTCTAGCCTGGCGCCTTCACCACTACGCCAAACTTGCTCTCTTTAAATGCAGCTCACTATAGTGGCGAATATCTGTAGCTCGGATGTAAGATGAGGGTGGAGGTTCGTTGTCTGAGCTTGTGGGTTGGTTTCGAACGTTTCGTTACCAGGCTAGGTAACATCTTCAGTGGAATTTAGGGGATGTCAGTGTCAGTGTTCTTCTGCTTATAAGGGCTTTGCGTGGTCAGTAGGTCTTGTGATGGGGAGGTCATGTCAAGTCAGGGTCACATCAGATCAGGGTCTTGTGATGGTCAGGTATGGGTGTGTCAAGTGAGGGTCTTGTGGTTGAATGGTGTACAACAAAAAAGAGCACACATTTATTCCCAAAAGCAATCACAGGATATAGGTCTCTGTGGCTGTGTTCCTCAAAATGCATGATGGATTTGGGAAAAATTTCATTTTGAAACCTACGCAATAGGGAAATGAAGTTAGTTGGTTAGTTATTTAGTTAGTTATCAAATTTGTTTGCATTATGGTTCAGGTTCAGGTTGGGCAGGAGGGGAATAAAAGGAATGGTAAATCTTCTCGTCTACAAGTCCCAACCTTATAAGTCAAGCAACTTAAGCCTAAATCAGTTTCTATATTTGTATGACGATCAATAACAAACTGTCCATATTATCTTTTCAAGTATTAATAATGGGAAATATATAATCATGCTATGGCACTATTATGAAAAATGGAACTCCACGCAATTTTAATTTCCCCCCCTTCACTCTTATTCACATAATTATTCAGCAGGAGGGGGGGATTCTATACATCTTGATCTTTTGGCTAAGGAGCAATGAAATGTTTCAATATTTCCAGGGATTTGAGCCTGATTTGAACAATGAAACTGCCTTGCCCATTTGCTGGGTTCATTTTTATGGGAAATTTGGAGGTTGCAGAGGCCAACCAATCTAGAACTGCAGAACTGACATGATGTGCTATGGGCTGTCTTGGGATGACTCAGTACATTTGAAAAAGTAGCTGGATAACTGATGGACAGGACAAATGCAACACAATGAATTTAACAAAAAATGAGCTTGAGATTTTAGAATTTTATTTCTTTAGGCCCTATAGTAGGAGCTTTTCTTGTGTATACATAATCCCCCTCAGAGTGGTGACTCTACTCAATGTGTCTTTACATAGATAGCAACTTGGGAGCAAATTTTCTGATATATACCTTTTCCACCTCAACCTGTAAAGTGTGTCTCCCAAAGGTGTGCTGTCTACCACACTCTATTATTTTTTTAATCAGTTAAAAAATCCTTTCAGAACTTTGGTTTTCCTTTGCTGCTATGCTTAAGGTTTTACATATTTCTGATATTTTATTTTTATTATTTTTAACTCTAATGCTTTAATATCGCTGTTTACACTTAATTTATTTAAGCTAAATTGTATCTCATTCTTAGCCATTCAATAAAAAGTAACACACTTTACAAACAAATTAAATTAAATCTATGAGCAAAACTGCACTGAAGTAGAATATAGACATTTATTCCCTGCCTCAAAAGTCTCATGAAGATTTAGCAAGACAAAAAAACACTGGTGACAACATCTCCAATGGTTCAGACAGCTCTTGGTTCAGCATTCCAGGATTCTTGGCCTTACCTCTGCAATCAGCCGGTGGCCATGTAGTACTAAGAGGCATTACAGAAACAATGAGAACAAGTGTTGTTTGTAAAATTATACAGAGGACTGCCATTTATAGCAACATTGGACTCTATAACCCTCAAGGGATCCAAATGTCCCAAAAATCTAATATGTCTAGGAACAGAGACAGGGCAGTTTTACCTCCTAAATGGGCAACCAACATTTGACCTGGTGATGGTACAAGCAGTGTCCTTCATTATTACCATGTGCAGTCAGAGAAACAATGTGTTTGAGAGCTATTCTTTATTTAAAGAAATAGCAGACATTCACATCTATGGGGGGGAAAGATGCAATGGGTGACTGAATACCAGTGTTGGTAGCAGCATACAAAGTGAAATGCTTATAAGGAAGCGACTACAACCACTTAGATGAGTCATCTCCAGTCTTGCTTATCTACAAGCAGTTACATGCTTTACCAATTGATTTTGGCAAGGCATTATTAAGTTATACAAATTACCATGGCTTTCTGGCAAGCAACATTGGTATGATGTTTGCTTGTAATGACAAAACAATATTATAATAGTAGTTCCACCTTATCCTAAACATGTTTCACTTTGCACAAAAATAGAATTGATCAAATCATACCTAAGTCTCAGGATTACTATGCCTATTTTCTTAGCAATATAAAATATTCTCAGGAATAAAAAATCATAACTTTTCCTCAGCAATAAACACAAAACGTAATTAAGAGACCTGGCAGAAATATATTAGTAGTATACAAGAATGTTATGGCTTTCCAGATATGTTTAATTGGAATTACAATAAAAACAATCCCAGCACTGTAAAAATTTGCATCATGAATACCCTGTATCTTTTTTCTCACCTGTGGCAAGTGTAACTGGAGGCCCTCACTAGGAATAGGTTGGTGAGATGGTGTTTGGTCCAGCTGCATATTAAACAAAGATGCGAGAGCTGACTGAGCTGCCCGAGCCTTTGCCAGTTTTTTGTTCCGTCCAGAACCTTCAAACGTTTGGCCATCCACTGACACAGCCATTACAAAATTCTTGGCATGACTCTCTCCACTTTCTGAAATAAATTCATACTTTAACCCTGGTCGAAGTTCATTTAGTATCATCACTGGATTCTTCCCACTGGTTGATGCATATGGTGATGGGGCAGGGAGAGATGACTGGATAAAACTACTGGCCACAACGGATGAGAGGCTGAAATCTGGACTGGAGGTAAAGGAACCATCTCCATTGGATTCCAAGTAAAAGGAATGGTCAGACTGAACTGGATTTTCAAACCCATTGAAAAGGGTGTCTGAGAAATCGGCCTGGTCAGAAGTAAAGTCTGTATTTACCGAAAGAGTTCTACCCATTGCTAGATGAGCTTCTGATGCATTAGGAAATTGAACAAAGGACCTCAGAGCTTTCTCAGCCGCATGGAGTTTTGCTTTCTTTTTTGTGGGGCCAGACCCTTCAAACATCTGCCCATTAACGTCTACCGCCATCATAAAAATTGGAGCGTGAACTGGTCCGCTTTGGGAGAGGAGCTTGTACTGTAAGCCAGGCTTGATTTCATTCAGCTGCATCAGGGCATTCTTGGGCAGCACTGGACCTGGAGTTTTCTTTTTCTTCTTTGGGCGGAACTTGGAATGGCCATTGCTTCCCTCATCCAACAGCCGCTTTCTGCTGCTAGTGCCTCCACCATTAGGGAGCTGATTCCCCTCCCCAGCACCTTGCACAGTCCCGTCTTTAGGTGGAATGTTGTCCATGTTGCGGTTCTCTTTAATATCAGTGCTGCCTGAACCTGTGGTGCCCAGAAAGAGTAACTTACAATGCCTTCGTTGCAGGACCTTGTAAATGTAAAATTTAGAGATTCCTTTATCTACCTTTGCAACTGGTTAAGTGATGTGTGCTCAAATATTATTGTTATTCATTTATTAACCATATACACAAATTATTTAAACATTTTGTACTCATTCTAAAAGCAGAGAAACTATTAAAATATTAAATTATATTTTAAATTATATTATAAATGATATCCTTAATTCTAAAATGAAAACAAACTATCAGACATTTTGCACTTGCACTTAGACTTATATACCGCTTCACAGTGCTTCACAGCCCTCTCTAAGCAGTTTACAGAGTCAGCATATTGCCCCCAACAATCTGGGTCCTCATTTTATCGACCTCGGAAGGATGGAAGGTTGAGTCAATCTTTCTAGAATCAAGCTACTTGCTCATCTCTATCACAAAGAAGAAATTTCTTCTTTGGAAAAAAAGTGACTGACAATTTAGTCCTTCAAATTGTAGTCTTGATACCAAGCTTCCCTACAGACTTTAACTTTCAGCATTCCTCTAAGGAGTTTTATATACACGAACTCCTCTACACAGATGGATATTTACCTGGCCATTAAGTTTCCCTTCATATTAATGCTGAATGTACTAATGAGGGCATTTTAGAGTACAGCCAGCAATTGCCATCTTGCTCCCTTGAATGCATGGGTGGTCCCTCTGATATATGAGACTGTTTCAAGTAAATTTCAGGACACACTTTTTTTTTACAAAAAGAGCCATCTTAATAGGAAAATATTTTTCTCATATCCATAACTATGCTTGCTTGGAGAACTAGCTACTAAGAGATTTATCTGTAGTCTTTTAATTGGATATTTATTTAGAAACTTCAATATCTATTATGCATGCTGAAAGTATAAAACTGGAAAATAGAGCTATATGGAAACCAGTCTCTAACAAAGATAGATATATTTCCATGAAAAATGAAGATATCAATAGTCTCTGATTCTTTTAACAACACATACACAACAAATTACTTTCAGGAATCCTAAAGTCACTGCAGAATGGAAAGATAGAAAAGATAGACTAGTACAGAAAAAGCTTTCTCAGAACTCAATCTGCAACCACACTTTACTTAATGCATGGAAAGAAACAGGAAGAATTTGAAAGGAGGAAAAGATATTCTCTTGGCTGTCATATAAAACTAAATAAAGTGTATATAAAAGAAATACATCACACTTTGATTTCCATCAAAGTACAATTTCCCATGACATGAGTAGATATTTCTGTTTAAATTTTTTTTACACAAATGTATTACCTTGATAAAATTACTATGCACACACACACACACACACACACACACACACACACACACACACACACACACAGACATATGTATACATACATACGTACATACATACATACGTACATACGGGGTGTAGGGGAAGGGAGTGAGACAAAGACAGAGAGACACAGAGAGGATAGTTTTACACCAACACTCTTTCTTAGGGAAGGATGGATGCAAAATGGGCATGTTAGGGAGTATCATAAATTAAAATTCCCTGGTTTTGTGATTGCTTTAAAAAACAAATTTGGAGCAAATTTGACAGAATGAATTAGTTTATGAATGTATGCCATTATGACATTCATACTTATTTACACATCGTTATTTCAAACACATCCATTATTTCTACTCATTTCCTTTCAATTTGGATCCCTAGAATCCCTGAATATTATAAACTGCTGTTAATCCGTATATTATAAGGAAAGATATTGCAATTTATTTTGATCTGTAGGTATTGAAGAGGCAAAGATGTATAATCAGACTGAAAAAGGGTAAATAACACAATTCAGTTATATGCATAGTAATCCCCACTCTATTCTGTACAACAGAATGGAAACAGAAATTACCACTGCAGGACAAAATATAATGAGCAAAACATGTTGGAACTGCACTCATGCCTGGAATATAGGACTTTGGGGTTATAGGGAAAAGAACATAGGAAGAAGAAGAGAGTGTCACAGTATCAATATATCTGGCATAAAAAAAAATAAAGCTTTAGTTACCCAACAGATTTCCTATGAGTTAATATTACTATCAGCTAATGCTAGAATATGCTTTATATACCATGAAAACATACAAATGGACTTAGAATGAAATGAACATTAATTAACATTAACTAGAATACCTTACTTAGATAAACTTAATAAAGGTAATTATGTGTAGATTTAACATAGTATCAAACATTTTTTCAGCTGTCACCCCAAACTAGAAATCAATGTATAAAAGAACAATCCTTCCAACACAGACATCACAAGATATTATGACATTATGTAGATTGGACTAGGATGTTAGAATTATACTAATGAAATATATGTGAACAATTGAATAAAATTAAAAAGGCTTCATAAAAAAGAATAAAAAGATTACATGAAATGGAGAAAAACGGACTAATCTTTAAAGGCAGATGTCAAAAGCATACAATACAGGCAGGTCATTAGGGAAACAACGGAAGTTAAATATTATTGGGCGGGAGAAAGTTCACATCCTCTTATTTCCTTGAGTACTTCCTAAGAAGAGTAGGACATACTACTCCAACTGCAACCCCCTTTTCATGCTTTTTAAAGCTTATTTAGTGACAATTCTCTAACAGACATTTTGGCTTCTTGACTCATTCCAGGGCTATTGTCATGAGTTAAGCTCACACATAGCTCTATCAGCTCTGGTAACCTCGCCATTTGTAGGCAGGTGAGGGCAGAGAAGGAAGGCTCCTTTTAATTCCGAAAATGAGTCCCAATGAAGAAAATTTAGGGCACTTTCTGCTGCTCAAGTGTCCTCTCTCTTATTGCAGAGTTATCTGTCACCAGTTGCTCTGTGAGATTGAGCAAACAAATAAAAAGACAGCATATGACCTATTTTGAGGATTTAAGCTGTCAAGTTGAATATACATCTATTAAATAAATAGTTTAAAACATAAACTTGAGTTAGGTAGTCTTTAAATGCTGCAAAGGATTACCAACAATTCTCTTCAAGCTAGAAACCTTACGATACACACTACAGTACTGAAAAAATGATGTGAATTTTATATTTACAGTATATATAGTAATGCAGACAGTAATCTTCCATGATTTTTAAATAATGCTTTCTATGTTATTATTCTTTTGTTAAAACAAGATATTAAATGTCAAAGCCTTAATTGTAACCCAGTAATTCATTGCCTTTTTTAAAAAAAGAGACACCACATTTTTAATTCGATGTAGCTAAATGCTGCAAGGAATCCAGTGAAAAGTAATATTCTGTTTTGAGGGAGAAAAATATTCTAAAGACAGAAGTTTTTAAATGCCTGCTATACATGCAAACATTTGATCTCCTGGATAACATATTTAAATTTGTTTTAAACCTAGCAATTAAAACATGCACACACCACTTCACCTAGTTGACAAAGCTGATGGAATGGCTATTAAATTTTCATTTATAACATCCTCCAACAAAAGCTTGATAGGTTACTCCTTTCGGTGCTCAAAAGAACAGAAAATTAGAAGAAGCTGGATAGAAAGAGATTGGTAAAACATACAAGTTAAAAAGCAAGAAATAATACTTTTACAATAAAGGCAAATAAAATAAAGCTGCAAATAGTTTCGTATTTCTAAGAACTATTTCCTTTGTAATATGTTTCACCATATCCTATATTTTACCTCAAGGGACAATTTGATAGAAGATAGTATCCAGATAAAACACATTTAAAGCATTATATTCATATGATGTAATTTGGAGACTGTACATGTTTAGAACATTTTTGTCCCAATAAAAATTTAAATTACATAGATATGAAAGTTTCAGATTGTTTTAAGTTGGACCGTCAAATATGTGAATTTGATTATAACTGGACCAAAGGAATGTTTTTACCTTCAACCTTCTGAGTTGTTAGAAAATATTTTTGAATTTGATTTGTATTAAGATAAATAATAAATATGTATGCCCATAGGCTCTTTAAAATAAATAAGAGAGAGATTAATTATTATTTCAGCATTTCTATAACAGCTCAATATTTAATATCATTTTCATTTAATACAGGGCAGGAATCCAGGAATAGCCTGGCAGAATGAGGCCAAGTCATCCAGCAAGATGCCATCATGGTATAGCCATCCATTTTGAATGTGTAGGGTGAGGCTGCATGCACTTTCAAAGGGGGGGTGGACTTTTCAGCTCAATAGCACAATGCCTAGACAAGGTCAGCCCTAATACAATATATCTAGGAAGGATTTAATATGTCCTCCCACCTCAATAGATTCTAACTACATATGTAAATACCTAAATATAAACTCTGTATGAATAATCAGAAGCAAATACACTGGTTTCAGTGCAAATTGTTCCCATCTATAAAAGCATAGATCACAGAGAGACATGACCCAGTCATTATTAACTATTTTTGCAATCTGATCCTATAAACACAATGATAACAGCACAGATTTCTGAAGTTTTCCTGTTTAGAAAATCATTCTTATTTATGAATAAATGCTTTCTTAAAAATATAAATATTACAATAATAAATCTTTTTTTATTGCACTGCTCCTTCTTTTATTTCTTATGTATTGGAATTGATAAATTAATATTCTTTCCCAAAGAAACGTTTTTGAGATTTCATCTTTCAAATCCTACTCAATACTAAAAGCTTTAGGTCTTTCAATGCTTTTTGTTTAAATTTCAGCACATTTGCATTTTCCCAATATTATCAGTACGTATTTGATACGTTCCAAATACTTATTTTCCCATCAATCACTGCTTGGGCCTTAAATAATTATTAATAATATCAATCAATTACCAATATTTTGTTCTGAATTATTTTGCACTCCAGGAAACTGCCCCTTATCCTTAAATGCTGTCACTATATCTTACTGCATATAACAAATATTAATTCATATTGCTGTAAGTCATAGTAAACATTAAAATATGATTAGAAAATTTAACTAAATAAGAACCTGCTCTTCTAGTATAATTTCTTACCAAAGTAAACAATAGTAGCAACAACATCATTATAGTTAGTTGTACAAACAGCAATAGGTTTTTGTAAATTGTAATTGTAAAATAGCAATAGCTATTTTAAAGTTTTAAAAAAGGAAATTGTGTTGAAATACAAACCTTATTTAGCCTACAAAACTCTTTTTTCCTTTCCAGTATTTTAAGACTTATTTGCAACCCCCTTCTCTCAATATTGAATAAGACATTTTCATACATGGAATTTTAACAGGTAAGTTTAAACCCACAAATATAGTTTACCATTATGCTGTAACATAGAAAGATCTACTGATATATAATTGAACAAAAGAAATTCAGTGTTAACGCTTACACCAAGACGCACATATACACATATAAAAAATGGAAAACCTAGTGGTATCATGAGCCTATTGATTTTGCAGAAAATATATGATTCTCTCCCTGGTAATAAGAGATCTCTCTTTATAAATCTTCTGATTTTGCAGCTTTTGTCCAGTGAAGGACAAAGTCATATTTACAGAACAACAGCAATGAGTTAAAATATATTATTTAATACTATAATCTAAAATAAATATATTTAATATTTCTTTTGGCATGACAAAAATAAAATACAAAACTCATGACACACACACAAACAAACAAAGAGTACTTAGAAAATTCACTTTTTAAAATAAAAATGAAAAATATACATTAAATTTTGCATGCAATGGACAGGATCTGGAGAGCTATTTTGGTAACCTCAAGGAAAGTTTTATTTTTTATGATATAGCATAAAACTGAAAGTTCCTTTTATATGACATGCACAACCCAACCTGAGGGCATGGAACCAGTAGGATCATTCTGTTCACTCCCATTCAGCCCATATATAGTCTAAGAGTTTCTTTTTTGTGGGCCTCAGAGCTTGGGAGAATCTGCTCCTTACTGAGGCAGGAAATAAAATCTAGAGCCTCAGATCTTTTTCTAGAAGCAGAAAAGAGTTTGTTTTCTGATTCTGGAAGGCAAAGCTCACCTAACCTAGAATATACATATGCATAAAAGGGGTAGGGTTTAGATCCGAAGACCAAGTTCACCTCTTTGCAGATTTTGACCCCACATCTGGTTGCTGTTGGCTTACTGCAAGCTACCTAGATCTCTGTAATAAAAATTAGTAGGTGAGACAGGGTTTCCTTTGTAACACAGATTCCAAATAAGTGATATTGACATTTCAAATATATTAAAGAATCTTCTTGTAAGAAATGTTTCTCAAAATATTTTATTTTTTTCCTCAGATGTACATAAATTAAATATGGGAACAGGTATACTACAGCTGCAGTTATTTCACATCTCTGCAGAAAGAAAAATGCTAGCTAAAGCCCTGAACAAAAGACTACAGTAAACATAGTTTCTATAGCAAGCTATGTGAAATCTTGATAAAGTGGCTGAAATAATTTTAAAAAATCATAAGAACATAATAATCATATTATGATGATTATATAAATAAAATATAATTGTGATTATCATAATTATTGTATGATAATCACTTTGAACATAATAATTTAACAAAAATGTTGCTAGTTTCACAGAAATAAATGATGATCTACAACTTTTCATATTCAATATCTTATGCTTGTCTAGAAGGGGTAAAACTGATTTTAAAAACTAGAAGAAACAGAAAACCGGGTATAACGAAGTTTAAAAAAATAAATAAAAACATATCATTATGCATATAATTTGATCAAGAGTAAGAGCATAATTGAATGCATGCCTACTTATAAGCTCAAAGAGTTCAATATGAAATATTCTTTAATAGTTAATAGAGCCCTTCCTTAAGGGAGATGGGAGGTCTAGAAATAGGTAAAGATATAAGTTTCCCTTGTCCAGTTGTGTCCAACTCTAGGACGTGGTGCTCTTCTCTATTTCGTGGCCGAGGAAGTCAGCATTGTCCATAGACATTTTCTGTGGTCATGTCGCCAGCATGGCTATACGCCAAAGGCACACGGAATACCGTCACCTTCCCATCAAAGTGATACCTATTAATCTACTCGCATTTGCATGCTTTCAAACTGCTAGGTGGGTATGAGACGGGGGAGGAACAGGAGCTCACCCCATTGTATGGCATTTGGGTCGCGAACCCAGGCTGTCAGCTTTCCAGCTGACAAGCTCAGCGTCTTTAACTGTTGAGCCATCACATCTCCTAGTCTAGAAATATGAAATATAACTAACTAACTAACTAAATAGATAAATAGATAAATAAATAAATAAATAAGATAAGATTAACTAAGTTAACCAAATTCAAGGGGACCTAATTGTCAGTTAATATGCATTCTGTATATTCAAACCAAAGCAACTAAATCTTTAGTGAAGTAAATAGACCACATATTCAGTGGTACCAGAGGTGGGTTCCTCCCGGTTCGGACTGTTTCGCCCGAACTGGTAGCGACCCGCTGGTGACATCACGGTGACATCACAGATCCGGTTCAGTTGGTGCCGGTCCGTGAGCGCTGCCATCTTTTTTTTGGAATATTTTTTTTCTGAAAAAAATTTTTTAATTTTTTTTTCTTCTGCGCATGCGCAGAAGCTGAGTTTCTGGCACTGCGCATGCGTCACCATCTTGTTTTCGGCTTTTTTTTATTTTTTTATTTTTTGGCACTGTGCGGCGCGGGAGGAAGTGAACCGGCAGCGAGGTAAGTTAGAACCCACCCCTGAGTGGTACTAATGTACACTTCAGAGACTGCTCCTTATGCTTAAATGCTGACACTGTATCTTACTTCATACAATAAAAAATAGGAAAAATCCTTCTCATTTCATTAAAAACCTGAAAGGAAGTTTTCTCTCTATGAAAGGGGATTTAACAGAAGTACCCTGCAGAAACCATACTGAGTACACCTTACTCATATTTTCTTCATCATCTATGTTCATCATGAAATAGTTGTTCAGGCTTCTATACTGGTGCAGATGGCTTTTTCCTGAAAGATAAAACAGAATAATTTTAGTATGTTTTAGTAAATAATATTTGGTATTATCAGCATGAATATTTAAATATATGTTACAATATATATTATACAGCACTGTGTTTCATATAAATGTTTATGTTCACATAAATTACATTCTAATACTTACTGATAATTGGAATTATCCCAGATGAGTGTATGTTTTTTAATTTAAAATCCAGGTCTGTTTTTAAGCAACTTTAAACAAGGTATTTTTTATTTTACTTTATACTGTTGACTTATTTAAAAACCCAATTGGTTGGGTGTGTAGATTTTCCCTTTAAATCCCCACAGTAACTCTCTGACAATGATAAAAGTGAGTCAAGATGATTCTGCCTGAGTGTGGTGAAATGGGAAGATACACCTCGGTCACTTTCTATCCTTGCCTTCAGAAGTTGTGGGAGCTCGTCGCTGGCGGCTCTCAAGACGAGACTGGACTGCCATCCGTCAGAAATGGTGTAGGGTCTCCTGCTTGGGGGGTTGGACTAGATGACCTACAAGGTCCCTTCCAACTCTGTTAATCTGTTATTTATCTGTTAATTATTTATCCTCTAATTACAAAGCAGGTAGAATGAACTATCCTGGATTTCATATATTTCTTGCTACCTATTTCATTAGTTCTTTCTTTATTCAGTCATAAATTAACTGAGCTTGAATCAACAGACCATGGTTAGTACTTGGATAGGGGAACTTTACCCAGGGAGATAGACTAGACTGGGTACTTGAGAAAAATATCCTACCGGTAGTAGACAGAAATGACACTGATTCACTTAAACAGAATATTTTCATACATTTTTGATAAAGTGTTTGCATTTAATGTATTTACCAATGTAAAATATCAATACAATTAAAGAAATATTTTAAAGTTAGCACAAATAACTGCACATGGGGAGGCAGGATAAGGCCCAGAGTCTCCTTATCAATGAGATGGGCAGCATATAAAATTAATAAATAAAAAATAAATTAAAATATTATACTCCTGTAAGGAAGAACAACTTAGAATTCTGCCCTAAGTAAAACAGTTAATAGGTTAGAAAGGTTATCTTAAAAATATTTTATTGAGGTACGAAATGGCTTATTCTAAGTATGGAATCTTAAAAGTTGCTTAAAAGTAGCAGAGTTAAAATAATGCAGCAATAGTAAAAGTATTCCATCTACAGTTCTTGATGGGTTGTATTTTCCTGTAAGAACAGGTATACAGCTTGCACATTATCCTGGATTCACACTTCTTGCTAGAGTAGCAGGTAGAAGACTTTGCAAGGAGAGCCTTTGACCAGCTTTGGTGGTCCACCAGTTGTGAAATTACTAGAACAAGGAGGCACTGAAAACCGTGATTAGCAGCCTTGTCATGTCCTGGTTAGACAACAGCTATTTGCTCTCCTTCAGACTGCCCTTAAGTCCTCTATAGCTGTTGGATAATGTAGCTGCCTATTTGCTGCCCATTGGAAAACTATTTAGCAGCAGTTATGTTGCTGGAACTGTACTGGCTGCTGTTGAGCTTCTGGATCCAATCCAAAAGATTGATCATTATCTATGTAACGTACCTCACAGCTCCAGTTTTTTTTATCTTCAGGACCACCTATTCTACACTAATTCTGCCCACCCAATATTTGTTAGCCAGGAGGGAGCTCTTTCCCTCTTACAGCTAGCAGGGAAGGGGCTCAAAAATTAACTACTTGGTAGCAGTCCTCCCACTCTGAAAAAGCTTGCCCTCCCACAAAAGATCATGATGGCCTCCTTTTAAGATTTAGGAAAGCATTAAAATTACGGTACATTTTTCCTCAAAACTTCTGGTGAGCAAAATACCAATTAGGTGGATAGTGGGAGAGTTTTGCGTAGTACTGGTTGCTTTTAATTAGTTTATATTACTATGTTTTTATGATTGTAAGCTATCTGGAGTCAAGAAAGTATACAGCATACAAATAGTTCCAAAAATAAATAGTGAAAGAATAATGAAGCTATGCAAAACATGCATGATCCAATTGTATGTGAAATTATATGCAAGTTATGAAACAATAATAGACTATAAATTTGTCTGGCCATGGCTGCTATTCATAGGAGGTTGATAAATAAGGTCTCATAGCTTTATACATAGCTATTTTAATACTTAAATATGACATAGAAAATCTAAAGTTTTATTTTGAGAAAGCAAGTCCACAAATGGACCTATTGGATTTAGGGAGACTGACCTCCAATTCACTCTCCTAAATGCAGATCAAATCACAAAATATGTTCTAATAGCAATAGCACTTACTTATATACTGCTCCATAGTGCTTTAGAACACTCTCTGGGTGTTTTACAATGTTAGCTCATTGTCCCCAGCAATTTGGGTCCTCATTTTACCAAGTTCGGAAGGATGGAAGGCTGAGTCAACCTTGAGCTGGTCCGGATCAAACTCCTGGCTAAGGGCAGAACTTGCCTGCAATACTGCATTCTAGCTATGGCGCCACCAGAGCTCCTCACATCCTGCAAGTGCTGATATGACCATAGCAGCCATACTTTTTTTTTAATGCTGTTGTTTACATAAACAGCAAAATGAAAAGAGAAGATGTTTGATTCATCTAATAGGATGTGATAAATCAGCTGCCCACAGAAGAAAGAGGTAAATATGAGGCTTTTCACTGTATTGCTACAACTTCACTTGACCTAACATTAATCTTTCATCACTTATGCTTTCCCTTTAGATCAGCACCCCACAACCTCTTGGGCACCAGGAAAGTTTCTCTGGGGAGAGGGTTTTTCCATGGACCAGAGGAGGCGTGGTTTTGTGCGCTGCCTGCATTCTGCGAATAGGCCTTCGCTTGTTTGTGCAGCCCGATTTCTGGCATACCACAGACTGGTACTGGTCCACGGACGGGGGTTGGGGACTCCTGCGTTAGATAGTACCCTTTTTATCTGTCCATTCCCTTTCCAACATATTTCTTCATTTTAAAAAACAAACTCAGATTCATTCCCAATTAATTATTCTTGTATGCCTTCAATTACAATTAATTTAATTTTAATTATTATTTCAATAGAAAACTTTTATTTTCTATCTAAATCACTGTGTCTTGTCTTCGTTTGTCTTTTTTCTACATATTAGCTTACAAAATGTTTCAGGACCCACATTGTCCCAATACAATAATTTAATTCATATGTTCTCCTCCTAAACTACAGGCAGACCCACTTTGGTCAAACTGTTAGGCTAACTTTTATCCACATTCCATTATTTTCTTTCTTACCTTGTATCTCTTTTTCTGCCCTCATGATGTGTGGTATTGCTGTCCCTAGAATGAAAGGAGGCAGAGGCATTAGGGTCAGAGTTGTGACTGACTCTGCCTCTTGTGATTTCCCCCAAATTAAATGGGCATTGTTGGCAGTTAAGGACATAAATCAGCTAAAGCAAGATCTCTGCTTTTTTCAGAGGTAGGTAAAAAGACCAGGTACAGCATGGCTAGTGGTCTTGTTACTACTAATACAGATGCCAAGACTGTCATCTTTGGCAAGAAACCTCCATAAGGAAAGCTTCATGGCTCCACAAGACCCCGAGGTCTCTATTACTATTGAGAAGGGTTGATAATGAAAGAGGGGGATGTTTTTGAAAGCTGCATCAGTCCCCAGAGAGAGGTAAGTTTATAATACTCCAACACAAGAAGGCAAAGAAGGAAGCAGAGACATCTACTACGTATATATCTTCCAGTTATATACTGATGTCCCCTTATTTTATCAGGAACAGGAAGCAACTCAAGCCCTGCCTATGCAATCTAACTTACTCTACAAAACAATGAGCACAGACAGAGGAGGAAGTAGAGCATTGTACAGTAGTTCTAACAGTCTGAAGAAGCATTACCAGTCTGGTCTGCTACCAGTAATAGCAAAACATTGGGCCGCAAAGGCAAGATTTTAAAATAGCAAGGAGAAGTCAAACAGCTTTCACAACTATCCACTATTCTGTCCTCTAAAAACTGAAAGAACAATCATATCCCATTCCAATTGGAAGAAGAAAAAAATGAGAAGAAATTTAGGAAACTTATGTGAATGCATAGGGGGTTTTCGACTGAACTAAGAATTAAAACTAACTGCAAGAAATCTAACAGCAATAAAAAGGGTGGGTGGCTTTGTTACTAGTCAGAAGGGGGGGGGAAGGAAGGCGTGAGTCTATTGCTAAGAGATAAGAGGGTAAGAGATCATGGGGAGAGCACAATGCTCCATTCCTATTCTGCATCAATCTGTTTCCCCAAAGGGAAACTGTATTCAAATGGGATTTAAGCAGAACATTTGTCATAATAGACTTGGAGATTCCATTTGTAGTAACTGATCCTCAAATACAATAGGTATCGATTTGCAATTTTTGTCCTCTGAGCATAGAGAATGGTCTGGCTAAAATTTGAACCAGCAAATTTGACTATCTGAAATCTCCAAATTTATCTCATAGCTTAAAAATGGTAGACTCCCTGGGAAAGATCTAATTTTAACTGAACTATTACAGTTCAACATCAACTGGTAAATCCCAATTTTGCATACATGGGAAGCATATTTCAAATATCAGTTGTCTGTTGTAAATCTATATCATAATTCTGATTTTTTTAAAAAGGTACTTTAAAAAATCTAACCTTTGCCCAATTAGTCTGATGGGCATCATAAACAAGTTTTATTCTAGAAATCTCCATCTAAAACTGGTGGATTGGTTGATACATGGTATTATCATAGGACTGGAGCAAGCTGGCTTTCTTTAGGGAAATGAGATCAAGCCTAGACTTTCCAAGTGTAGTCTATCCAAAGGTGCATTTCTTATTCCCTATATTGGGCACAATAACCAGAAACACTTATAGGGGAAACTGTTTGCCCTTGCCACCTCAATCAATTGACTACTTGCCCTTATCAATGCTTTTTTAGCATAATTCCATGTAGATTTTCTGTTCTTGCTGCCCATGTATCCACTGATAAAGAGGTGAAACAAGTATGTAAGTGACCCCCACCCTTTATGTTCTGTTCTACAAACACTCATAGATGCAAGCCCCATCAAGCTCCATGCTAGCCAGTAGATAGAGTCTTGAACCTACTTTATGCAAAATACATGACCATTCTTTGTACATTCCTAGTACAGTACTTATGGGGAGAACCTTTAGAGTCTTGAACACTGCATAGTAGGAATAATGAAATGTAGTAACAATGAACTTGACATCAAATACACTAAAAAAAACTTGTTTTATCTAGAAATGCTGTATCATCCCTTTAAACGACAGATCAAATAATTTAAATATCACAGGATTTCCTCTTCAGCATCAACATCCAGGAAAGATCAAAGGTTACTTTGCATTTTCAAGATGAAACAGCTACAATTTCATCCTGACATCAATTAGGATAGACAACACAAAAGTTATAAGTTACTTAATTTATTAATCCCTGGCCTAGAAATATTGCTCTGAGACCCCTCTTGAAACAATTCAGTCTAAATTCTTAAGGGGTTTATTGGGTGTACCGCTATGTATTTCTAATCCTATACTAAGGCTAGAAATATAGCTGGCTTTCACACAGGTCTCTAAATGGCTCATTTACTTCAATTATTCACTTAAATTGATTCACTTTAAGAGTGCTTGGGTTTTTCTGACTCTTTCTAACAATTTTATATCAACATGATCCGAGAAAATTAAACTGCTTAAGTCTTGTGATTTATCCTTATCTTACATATTGAACTTGAATATATTAGGTTTTTACAAAATCTGATCAGAAATGAAACAATAAACCTTTGACATATTCTTCCAGAAATACCTCTGTTCTAATCTGAATATATATAACTCACACTTCATCATTAGATGTTTTATGGCAGCCTCCTATCACATGCTCTATCATATAGTGGATAAGCCAATGACAATGCAAAATTTTACACAATTGTTTTTGTTGTTCACACTAGACTGATATAAACACTGTAGAATACAACTTCCCACCTAAACATCTTCTTAACTATTTAATTAATTAAGAAAATCTTAAGCACTAATAAAAAAAGTCAACTACCTCCTGAGAAGTCTCTTCCAATGTTGAATGGCTCTTACGATTAGACTTTTTTTATGTCCATTTGAAATCTTTTTTCTTACAATTTCAACCCATTGCTTCTTCTTTCCTGGAATTGTACTTAATCAGTCTATCATACATGATTGCTCTGAAGACAGCCATCTCCACACAGTATTCTTTCATTCAGGGTAAACAAACTCAAAGCCTTCAGTCATTCCTCGTTTTTTCCCCAAGCTCCTTATCGTGGTTGTTATCTTCCAGACATTGTCCAATTTGTCGCTGTCCTTACTATAATGTGTTACCCAAAACTAGATACAGTATTCTAAACACCATTATGTCATCTGTGTCATCAACACAGAATAGAGAGAAACAAAATTCTCTTGTTTTTGTCACCATACTTCAATTGATACAGCTTAAGACTACATTGTTTTGTTTTGCTTTGCTTTTTTCATTGCAGATACATCATACTATAGACTCAGGTTCTGCTGGTGATCCATCAGAACACCCAAATCTTTCCACACATGCTGCTGCCTAATACAGTTTCCTCATCCTATAATGCCTTTGATTTTTTTCCTCTCAAATATAAGTCCTTTGTGTTTGCCCCTGTTGAAATTCATGTTGCTAGTTTCTCCTGATTGACTCCGTTTGTTAAGATCTTACTGAATCTCTTATTACCATCCTTTAAATTGTTTGATAATGATAAGAAAGAACTGAAGAAAATCACAAAATACAAAGTTCTGAAAATAGGAATGGAAGTGTGGCAAAAGAAAGCAAAGATAGTACCAAATGGTGGTTTCCAATTTCAAACCCCTATCCCTATGATGCAAATTCCCACCAGAGCACTGGTCCTCCCTCCCTCCCTCCCTTTTGCTAATTACTATGATGGATAGAAGTTCTTCATATTCCAAGCTGCCAACAAGACACTCTAGGTATAGACAATCCAGATCTAGCAGAGCCACATTAAAGCATTAAATATTTTAAAGTAACCCCTTTATGGATTTATTGAAAATACATTCTGCCAGGGTGCCCTCCTGCCCTGAAGGAGATAACTGGTTGAAAAGATTGTGTCACATAATCAAACCACACTAAGCCATCCAATCTCTCCTCATATTCTGTCAATTAGAATATTTATACCCTAGAGCAAATGGTTGCCTGCTTACTAAATTCAAAAGGATGGCTAGGGCTAAGGCTATCAGAACAATCAGCAACATCTGGATGTCAGTACCTATCCTTCCCCCCTAATAAGACATTTTCGTCTTATTCCTCAAGGGGGGGAAAAAGTCCAGTTGCCTTTTGAAGAAGAAGAGGAGGAAAAAAAGCACCTTCGAGACAATTATGATCAGGATGACCGAGAATCTCCACAGACATTTGGATCAGGAACAGTTGGTGCAGGGATTTAAAAAACTGGGAATGTGGGAATGAAATATTCTTTTCCATCTTTGAGGCTAAATGCATTTTGCATTTCATCCACCCTTATGCTTCTTATTGATTATTTTTGTTGCTTTTTTTCCAGTGTAACCAACTCATCCTTTTTATTTATAGTCAAGTATGAGAAACAGAATGCTGAAACAATTTTAAATGGAATTTTAAGCTACTGCTCAATGTGGACAAAAACTACAGCATAATGTTCTTTAAAGACATGTAAATCTTCATTTACTTAAAAGATTTGTGCCCATTGTTTATTTAATTAATTTATCAAATTTATTTGCCACCCATATCACAGTTCAAAGCAAATCTGAGCAGCTTAACAGATATTAGTGTCTATAAAACATTCTCACTAACATTTAAAATCACTAATACTTTAGAAATTGGCATAAATGCCCCCTGGAAATTCACAAATGAATTCAACTACTGTTAATTTTTATTTGATAATGGTTCTGTTATCCCAAATACTGTGTCAGAATACAAGAAATAGATTGGGAAACATGGAGAGAAAAATGAAGTATAATACACAATGACAATAATCATTGGCTCAAGATCCAGAAGGATCTCAACAGACTTGAATACTGGGCGCTATCTAACAAAATGAAATTCAATGGTGAGAAAAGTAAGGTTTTACACTTAGGCAAGAAAAACCAAATGCACAGGTATAGAATAGGTGGCACTGGCTCAATAGCAGCAACTGCAAGAGGGATCTTGGAGTCCTAGTGGACAATCACTTAAATATGAGCCAATAGTGTGTTGCAGGCACCAAAAAAGCCAATGCAATCCTAGGCTGCATTAGCAGAGAGATAGACTCAAGATCATGGGAAGTGTTAGTACAGCTTTATAATGCCTTGGTAAGACCACACTTGGAATACTGCATCCAGTTTGGGTCACCTTAAATATAAAAAATGTTGAGAGTCTGGAAAGAGTGCAGAGAAGAGCAACAAAGATGATTAGGAGGCTGGAGGCTAAAACATATGAATAATAGTTGCAGGAATTGGGTATGTGTAGTCTAGTGAAAAGAAGGACGAAGGATGACATGATAGCACTGTTCCAATATTTTAGGGGCTGCCACAGAGGGAGGAGGGTAAACCTATTTATCAAAGCACCAGAAGGCAGGACAAGAAGCATGGATGGAAGCTTGTTAAAGAGAGATGCTACCT
>QLTV01001119.1:2465602-2480134 GCA_003457575.1 Thermophis baileyi
CCCCTTCATACTGCCTTGGTAAGGCCACACTTGGAATCCTGCATTCAGTTTTGGTCGCCACGATGTAAAAAGAATGTTGAGACTCTAGAAAGAGCGCAGAGAAGAGCAACAAAGATGATTAGGGGACTGGAGGCTAAAACACATGGAGAATGGTTGCAGGAACTGGGTATGTATAGTTTAATGAAAAGAAGGACTAGATGGGACATGATAGCAGTGTTCCAATTTTTGAGGGGCTGCCATAAAGATGAGGGGATCAACTTATTTACCAAAGCACCAGAAGGCAGAACAAGAAGCAATGGATGAAAATTAATTAAGGAGATAACCAACCTGGAACTAAAGAGAAATTTCCTGACAGTGAAAACTATTACCCAGTGAAACTGCTTGCTTTTAAAAGTTGTAGGTAGGTGCTCCATCACTGGAGGTTTTTATAAGAGATTGGACCATTTGTCCAGAATGGTACAGGGTCTCCTGCTTGTACAGGGGATTGAACTAGAAAATCTCCAAGGTCCCTTCCAACTCTGTTATTCTGTTATGTTGATGTTATTATTCAAATAAAGTAAACGTTTCCAGCAATACTACAACTGTGGCCAGCAAAAAGAATTGTGCAGAAAGGCATGCATACAAATTAATATTTCTGGTGCTTAATACATTTTTCATTATGAAATACTATGATTTTAAAAGAGACAGAAAAAGAGAGATATATTTTGTTTCTGTTGTTCAATGCTGCAATCCAGGGGTGTCAAACTGGATTTCTTCATGGGCTGGATCAGCGTTGTAGTTCTCTGCGGGCTGGCGGGGGTGGTGGTGGCAGGGGCGGAGACGGGACGGACACCTCCTGCAGCACCCTGCCGGCCAAAACAGGGCGCGGAGGGTCCATGCGCATCCCCCCGGGCCTCGTTTTCGCCCTCCTTGGCCTCCAGCAGTACACTGCCGACCAAAAACGGGCCGCACAGAGGTCTCCCATTTTCAGCCCTTTTTTTGGCTCTTTTTCGGCCATGGAGGGTGAAAACAAGATGCGGGGGGCACGCGGCCCATTTTAGCCAGCAGAGGCACTGCGGGCTGGTCCTTTGATATTTCCAGGCCGGCCCCACGGACCGGATTTAAACACCCCGCAGGCCGTATGCGGCCCGCAGGCCTTGAGTTTGACACCCCTGCTGTAATCCAATATATAACCATATCAGATATAGAATTTTTAGCATATAGTAGAAGCATTGGTATGCTTCCATTGTTCCAAATATGCCTCCATTACTTAAAATTAATCAATATAATCATAGGGCAATATTAGTGTAATATTTCAAGGAAAAAAACCCCCAAATTAATCAAAGAGAGAGCAAACAACAGAGGACTGGTTAAATGTGAAATCCTACTTCTTCCAACAAACTCTGCAACTAAACACAGGACATTGCCAGCAGTATGAAAGGGAGAACTCTTAGTACTATAATTCAGCCTACTTTGCCTTTGACAGGAAGTTGAACATCTGGCCCTGGGTGCAGCCGGAACAATATGGAGTTGAACATACTTAAAACTGTAGATGATAGTGGATGATAGGAGTAGCCCTCCTATTCTACCACCTCTTACTATATTAGACAACACAGTATCAACAGTAGAGACCTTCAAGTTTTTGGCTTCTATAATCTCCCAGAATTTGAAATGGACACCTAACATTAGAACCATCATTAAAATGAGAATGCTTTCCTGCATCAACTCAGAAAGTTCAGACTGCCCAAGGAGCTGCTAATATAGTTCTGCAGGAGGAATTATTGAGTCTGTCATTTGTACTTTTATAACTGTCTGGTTTGGTACAGCAACCAAACAGGACAGGTACAGACTTCAACAGATAGTTAGGACTGCAGAAAAAACTATTGCAACCAGCCTACCTTCCATTGAGGACAAGTCAAACAGAGGGCTGAAAAAATATCTACAGACCCCTCACATCATGGACATAAAACTGTTTCAACTCCTCCCCTCAGGATGCCACCACAGGGCATTGCATGCCAAAACAACTATACACAGAGACAGTTTTTTCTCTCGTAATATCACTCTGCTGAACACCTAATTCCCACAGTACTGTCTTATGTCTAAATATATTTACCGATGTGGCATGGCTGTATTACTTCTAGCCTTCTCATCTGTTCCATTACCTTCTCTTATTGATATCGTTATTATGGTTATTACTACTTTGATATTATCACTTTATTACTTTGTTGTTTTGCATGTACACTGAGAGCTGATACACCGGAAACAAATTTCTTCTGTTTCTAATCACACTTGGTCAATGAAGTATTCTATTCTATTAAGATGAACAAAAATACTCCCGAAGATCCAAGTCATTGAATGTGATTAATAAATTGTTAAAGGATATAATCATAATCAATTGCATTTTTATTATTATAGGATATTCTTATCTTATTATTATAGGATAACCCTATAGCCGTGATGGCGAACCTATGGCACGCGTGAGGGCACGCAAGGTGTTGCCCTATGTCAGCTCCAGCATGCATATGCGCACTGGCCAGCTGATTTTCGGCCTTCCGGAGGGCGGGGGGAGGCCGTTTTCGCCCTCCCCAGGCTTCAGGAAAGCCTCCGGAGCCTGTGGATGGCGAAAAACGGGCCCAATGGGCTTACCGGAAGTTCAGAAATGCCATCCACAGGCTTTTTTGCCATCCACAGGCTTTGGAGGCTTTCCTGCAGCCTGGGGAGGGCGAAAAAAGGCCCAACGGGCCTCCAGAGGCTTCAGTGAGGCCTGCGCGCATGCACGGGGGGGAAGCGCGGGAGGAGGTTGTGCGCGCATGCACGGGGGGAGGGCATTGCATTATGGGTGTGGGCACACATGCACGCCCTTTTGGCACCCGAGCAAAAAAAGGTTCGCCATCACTGCCCTATAGGATATTCCTCACATATACTAGTTACATTTAACTCCAGTTGTGGCCTGACTCCCTAAATAATTTTTAAGGAGAAATAAATGAATTGGTAGTGAGTAACTATTATGTTTGGCAAGGAAGTAGTATCATGGTAATGAAAGGCCGAAATATCATGGGGAAAGGAGATGAATCAAATATTTATGCATTAGCTCTAGTGCCAGCTCAGCTTCTACTCAACAGCATAGGTGGCTTTTCTACAAGCCACTTCAATCCTACGTTGCTGTTGGTGAACCAAGAAAAACTTCCAGATTGGTGACAAGTATCATCGTTTGGACTGAATTACCGAAATACAGTTGGATAGAGAAAAGGGTTGCTTCCCCCCCCCCCTGGACATAAGCAGCAGATTATCTGGTGAAATAGCAATCATGGACTGCAGAATCTAAAACTGCTCATGTCTAATATGCAAGTGGGAAACCCACATTCCTTAGGTTGTCAAGGGGGAACTCTATGAGGTGGTGGAAGAAAACATAAAATGGTCCCTGTGGCATAGAGCAGGGCTGTCAAACTCCTGGCCTGCGGGCTGGATGCGTCACGCGCTGGCCACGCCCACACCCAGGTTAGCAAAGGGGGAGAAAATCCCGATACATCACGTGACGCCGCCGTGACGATGTGAGTTTGACACCCCGGCATAGAGTCTATCCCATATCAGTCACATTCCATCCATATTACCAAATAGTTGCTTGGCAAGCTGGCTGCAGTATAATTTAGCAGGGTGGAAAAACAATTAGACATTTGCAGACAAAATTGCTCACGTACATTCCAAATGGGGAAGCCTTAACTGCAATGGAGTACTGTCTGATTAGAATTCATCAGTACGCTTTCAATCCTAGGCTAGCCAAGTGAGGTGGATGAAGCTCTGTCCCAGTACCTGGAAGCTGTACAAGTTTGGATGGGAAGAAATCATCTCCGATTCAATCTTATTAGAACTGAAGGGCCATATGTGTTTGGATCGCCCAGATTTGGGGATGTTTTATCTCAGGCCTTGGATGGGATAATAATTTCCCATCCAAGGTTAGAGGTGCAATGTGGGGGGTCTTCCTTGACTCACAGCTCCTGCTTGAAGTGCAGATGGCAAGTGTAGCCAGGAAGCTGAACCCTTCCAAGATCAGAAGGCCATTCAGACAGTGATTCATGCCCTAATCATTTCATGGCTTCATTATAATGTACAGATTATAGTGATGTGCTTTACATGGAACTGCCATCTATCAAATCCTAGGAACCATGCCTTTCCTGTTGCAGTTGCTGCCCCCTGGAATAAGGATCACCCCCAAGATCCACCATCATTCCAATTTCAAGAAGGCTACAAAAAATTGAATAGCTATCTGGAGCCAATTTTTATTAGATCTGTCTGATCTCCCAGCTGCATCCTTATCTGGAAATGACAGATTTTGATAAACAGGGTGCAAGGGCTAACTTTAATGTTAATTCAGACAGGAAAAATATTACATTCACTTGTGGGAGACAAGCAATCATATCAAATAATACTAATTTTGTTTCTTCGCTTACTGACTGCTTGTGTATTTCCAGGCCCAATTCAGTCTAGTCTTTAAGACTGGCTGTGGAATCCCTGTTCATAGGCTTACAAGGAAGGTCTAAACAGATTGGTATGAAGGTCATTAGGACTGGGTCACATTATTATGGACATCCTATGACAAGTACATTAGAACCACTTACTGATACTAGTTTTTAAAACTTGATTTTTATTGACTGTAATTAATCTGATTTTGTCAATGCACTTTAAGAAGTCAATCTAAAAGCTCTTTCTGTGTGTTTTTAATAACAACAGTTTTTCTTGAGAGAAATTCAACGGATATAATGACCAGGTGATTTCCCAGTTTCCATTGTTTCCATTTCCCTGCCACTTTATGGATAACTTGCTTTTCAACTCTTCTATTTTTGCTTCCTCAGTCTATAAAAAGATAGTGTCACCAGCTAAAAAGTGAGAAAATAAAGTATGAACATGCAGCATGTTTTTCACATACTCTGGGGCTATTTCCTCCTCACTCGTTTACTAGTGTTAAGAAAAGCCCGCCTAGACTGTCTTACTCTTCCAAATACTGTTATAATCCAGTGCTAATTAACTGAACTGCTCCAATTAAAATCTGATTTAAAATCAGATCTGATGCTGTTTAATAAACAAAACAATTGCATTCAAGGACCTTTTATTTGATCAATGCCTCATTTTAACATACCAGGTTTTTAAATAATATTTAGTATTCAATATTTAAAAGATGTAAAAGGTGTCAGGGTTTCTGGCTGAAAGCAAATCCATCATTAACTAACTGAACAGAGCATCAAAAAGGGTCTTAAGATGGATAATTTGATGGGGTGTTTGTGTGTATGTTTTGTGTGTGTACAGAATTGAAAAGAGACTGTGATACAAAATATGTTTTGAACATTGGACAAACTGGAAGCACATAGTTTGATTTATTGCAGTATTATATAAATAGCTGCAAAATGTTTATGACATCCTTTGGATCTGTCCCATCCTGGTCAATGGGGAATGAGCCTTGCCCCTTTAAAATGGGGAAAAGCCCAGACTAAAACCAACAACCCACAAAAGCATTATGCAGACCTTCCAAACCACAATGCAGTCAAGCTAGTTTCAAAATCCTGAAGTTATACTCTAACTTAAGCTATAAAGTATCTAAGCAATAAAAAATATTATTCCATCTAAAGATAGGACGGCATACAATGTATTAACACTATCCAATTAGATAAAAGAAAGAGAAATTGTCTTTCTTTTTTCAAAAATACTGTCTCCTGTCAAGGATATTCTCAGATAGGGATACTATACTGTTTAATAATTCAGATAAACCTTGGGCTACCAGATCTAGGCTGCAAAAATCCAAATTGCCATTAAGCAAAGGAGACAGTTAGAAGTGGCTGCATCTGATATTTACTATCCAGTGGTCTTCCAGATTTTTATAGCCCAGACATAGTAACTCTAATCAAGAGGTAGCATGGTTGCTTCCAAAAACATCTTGCTGCACAGGTGGCTTGAATCTGCCACAAGTCCATCTCTGTGCCTTTTCATAATAATATTTTAAAATTAAAGACTGTTACTTTAATATATCATCTCCTGTATTTTGCCCACACATGCAAAATAAAATAAAAATATCTATTTTCAGTTTTTTCTGAAACACGGTTTGGTATGCAACTATTGAAAAAATACATGTAAAATCCCAGTAGTTAACCAATGCCCTATCAACTGCATCTGGCCCACAAAAGAATTGTATGTGATTGCTAATAGCTCTAGCCAAACAAAGCACTTTGGTGTGTAAAACAAAACAGGGAGTTTTTCTGCAGCTTTGAAAGAGGTTGCAATACCTCCACCCCCAGTCTTTAGAATATTGGATCCAATTATATTAGTCAACCACTACCCTATTTCCAACCTTCCATCTTTAGGGAAGACTTGCCACAAAATGCACAGGCATTGGTTGCATTCATTTTGTCATGGAGAACATCCCTTCTGGTCCTTTCAGCTGTCTTTCAGCACCCTTTGGATCCTGTCAACCACCTTCAATAGTGTATCTTGGGTAGTTTATACCATCCTTCTGGACATACTGCAGGGACTGGGGATTTACAGCACTGTGCTCCAGTACTTCATCAATGGACAGTTGTAAGTGGGGAGAATTTGATGCAGTGCCCTCAAACATAAGGAGTAGCACAATGCTCAGTGCTCTCCCTTCTGCTTTTTAGCATCTGCATGAAGCTACTACATGAAGAAGTCATATGTCTATTTGGGGTGCAGAATCATCAATTATCATCAATTATTATACCCAACTGCATACTACTATTGCAGGGTTATAGTCAAAATCTTGTCCCTGTACCTAGAGGATATTGGAGGCTGAATGGGAAGAAACAGGCTGAAGTAAGGCCCAAACAAGACAGAGTTGCTGTTTATTCATCACAAGTCTCTGTCAGTTCTGATCTGAAGGACTAGTGCTGTCCCTGAGATGGCAAGTCCACGACTTAAGATCCTCCTGCATGAGCAAGCTGAAGTTCAGAAGGCCTTCAGTCAGCATAGTTGGTGCACTGGTTGTGGCTCTATTGGAGAGCTTTTTGTGACAATAATTTGTGTTCCCATCACCACTCAGTTAGACTACTACAAGGTATTCTACATGAGGCTGGAAAAGACCATCTGGAAACTGTACTTGGTACAAAATGCAGTGGCCTATTTGCCAAGTGGAACTAGATGCCCTTATATTATATCTGTGGTATGATTCCTGCATTGCTTTACGGGTATTTTGAAGTATTTGTTTTAACCTATAAAGCCCTAAATGGCACCAAGGGATTTTCAGGATTACCTACTTAACTAGAATCAAACTGCCTAATAAGAAAACATATTTTTAGTACCATACTATGGTGGGTGGGAGGGCATTGAGACCAGGAGGAGAGGCTTCTCAGTAATGACCATGAAACAATTTCCCCCCAGAAACTAGATTGGCTTCAATCTTTCAGAAGTAACTAAAAACAGAGATTTTTTTTAATATTTATGATTGCATTACAATATTACAATATGGACGTTAATACTGTATATTCTGAATGGGGCACAGTATCACTTTCTACCGTATAACAATAGTATTCAGTAGAATCTCTTGCCTATGTCTATATACATGAGATTCCTCAAACCATTTATAGTTCTACTGTAGGTTTCTGTCTTACTGGACTAATCTAGGAACTTTGTTTCATGTTTCATTCTCTTCCTGTTTTGAAACAGATGAGAGGAAAATGAGGGGTTACAATCAGCAGGCAGGAAGTAACTTACTTCCCCCCAGGATTTCTGTCCTGTAGCTGTCCTTCTGGAAGCAACAGATAATAAACAATGTATTATATTTTAATTTCTTATAAAAAGAAACATTTTTTGTATTTCCGCTTATGACAAGAAATAGTCAAGAAAGGAAACTACAGTGGGACAGGCTCCTTGTTTTCAGGCTTCAGTTGTCACTCTTTATGACAACAAAGAAAGAAGCACTGAATATAATGGGCAGAAAAGAGCAGAGCAGATGGGGGGAGGGTAAGGAACACTGTGTCCGAGAAACAGGCAGGTGAACGACCAGCAGAAAGGACTAAGGATGTGAAGTTCACCTATGGTTTAGGGATATGTTGCCTTTGGCCACATGCCTTTTCACTGTATACACAGGCCTTTTTTTGCTACAAGTACAAAGCAAAAAAATCATCACTTCTTTTGAAGATAAAATTTATTTGAAATTTTACCCAAAGTTTCAATCCTGAAGAACAATACAGCTATTATTTGAGATATGGGGGGACTAGAGCCTTTCTGGCAAAAATAAGCAAAACAAAACTAACAGATCCAATTTTACACCGAAACAACACAAACCCATGTTGTTCCATGTTGAAAGATGTCAGCAGGAAGCTTTACGATTAGCAGAATCCCTGAGACTGGTGTTATCTTGAGACACAGATCAAACCTGATGTACTATCACCTCTACTCCACTATTAGTTCGGGGCACATAATGGGAGAACAGATTTCATCAAATACTTTCTTTCATACCTCACTCCTAAATTTATACAACTATAATATTACTTTAACAATGTTCCTTGTTTGTGTCTAGTGACTGGAAAATTCAGAACAAATCAGTCCATAGAAATGCTATATTTGCTAATCATAAATCTAACTTCTTTATTTAGTAACAAATTTTGAAAATATCATAGGCAAAATAAATGAAATATTTTATATTATCAAGAAAATTTGATTTAAGCATTCAGTAAATCTCAACTTTAATTAAACAAGTAGGATTGAGGAATCTCTTAATTTATTATTTATTTATTTATTTATTTATTTAATTTTATTTATAAGCCACTTGACTTCAAAATGATTCTGGACAGCTTACAACTAAAAACCAACTTATTAAAAGAAAAAATACAACAGAGCAGAAATGAAAAGTACAAAAAATAATCAAAACAAAACAAAATAAAACATTGCACATTCAGGCAGAGCAGTTTGCTAATTCCTGACTGCTTAGATTAGAATATCCTTCCTCGGTATTCCACATTCAAGTGCACTGCTATATAGCGAATTTTATGCCAACTACTCTGATGCAGTACGTTGCACCAAATATGCCTCAAAATGACTGCTCTACATAAAGATACTACTCGACTTACAACCACAACTGAGTCCAAAACTTCCATTGTTAAGTAAGACAGTTGTTAAGTGAGTTTTGCCCCATTTTACAACCTTTATTGCTACAGTTGTTAAGTGAATCACTGTTCTTGTTAAGTTAGTAACATGGTTGTTAAGTGAATCTGGCTACCCGATTGACTTTGCTTGTCAAAATGTTGCAAAAGGTGATCACGACCTCAGGACACTGCAATCGTCATAAATATGAGTCAGTTGCCAAGTATCTGAATTTTGATCACGTGACCATGGGGATGCTGCAACGGTTGTAAGTATGAAAAACAGTCGTAAATCACTTTGTTCAGTGCTGTTATAACTTCAGTCATTAAATAAATGGAAGGAGTTGAAGATTGCCTGTATTACCCTTCAAGAAATTGCATACATTCAAATTTTGTCCTACTAATTAAGATGGCACTTCTGGAAGAGATGTTGGGTAACAGTAAAATAATCAACAATAAACAATTGGTCTAATGTCTTTCCATTTGTGTTCATTACATTATGTACCTTATTTTCCATTTCCACTAGACCAATGTAGCTTACTCCTAAATTACTGAACAGAACATATATTTTTATTGAGAAGTATGAATAAATAAATGAATTGATTCTTAGTAAACAAACTTAGAATTTCATTTATTGCCTTCAATTTAGACATATGTAGTACTTCAACATGTTAATTCCTATGGATTTTGTATTTCACTAATATCGACTACAAACTATACTTACCTACGGTACTCAATGAACTAAGGAAAAAGGAAAAAAAATTTGCTTAGTTGGGATAACAGAACTAGGGTATGCATCCATTCACAGAATATGCAAGCCTATGAAACATTCTGTTGAGCGTAAGGCTTTACCTGTCAGCCTGTATTTAAGAAAAACTAGAAAATCATCGTGTTAATTATACTTCTGTAATTGTCTGTTGTTAATCATACACTGGTAGGCTGCTCCCCAAATACATTCTTCCATATTTCCTAGGCTTTAGGAAAGAAATCAAATGGGGGGGAGGGAAGTGCGTCAAGACTGATGGTAGGGTTTACAAGCAGATGACATTTTTTAATTTACTGTGGATTGGAAAGAGAAATGTAGCAGGACAACATCTAAATAAACATGTTCACGATGTGACAGAAGCATTCCTGACATTGTGGGAAAGGCATTTTAAAAGAGTATTCTGCAATTTTCTGTGTACTTTCTTGTAAATGCTGAACTAACTATAACATCCTTTATTTACAAATATACATGCATAAAATTAAGTAGATGAACTGAAGCCATAATCAAAATATATTGCAATCGACAGTGAAGACCCTTGCCTTGAAAGCTGTTTTTTTTTTTTAAAAAAAAAAACAATTTAATCTAGAATGCAGTTTGAGTCTCAAATATTTCAAGTCTCCATAGCTAATAAAAAGGCTAAAATTTACTGAATCCGTGAACTTCTAGGGTGAACCCTGTGGCTTTAAACCTATGACTATTGCTTGAAATATGTGAAAGCAGGACACATTTAACCTGCCAAAGAACTGTTGGGAGACTATGATCGTGCAAATGTTCCTTAATTGAGTTATAGCATTTCCTGCCACCTTCCAACTGTGGGAAGCATGAAGACATGCCTTTCTTAGCTCCATGATGTCAACACTCCAGATACATGGATTTACCACTTTTGCCTTAGCTGTAGACTTTTCCAATTGGAATTTGAGTATATTTAATATCATGTCAAATGAGGGACTGTCACAGAGAGTGATGATGTTCGTCCATCGTATTCGAAGAGGACCTTGACATCTAACAGGTTGTGGGGCTGTCTACGATGTGTCCGCAAGTGGCTGGTAAGGCCTATACGGGCACGAAATGTTCTGCCACATGTTGGGCAGACATGTATGGGCATCATTGTTGCAGCATTTGCAGCTCTGGCTTTGCAGAGGGCTCGCTTCTCTTGTGCTATGGTTGTTCTTCTGTCCTCAGATGTCTGGCAGCCTTGGTGGATCACCGTGCGCCATGTTGATCGATCTTGTGCCAGGTTTTCCCAGGAGGTGGTGTCGATATCCAGGGGCTTGAAGGAGGCTTTCAACGTGTCTTTGTATCGCTTCCTTTGTCCCCCATGCGATCGCTTTCCTTGAGACAGCTCACCATAGAGGAGCTGTTTGGGGATGCGATGGTCTGGCATCCTTGCAACATGGCCTGCCCAGCGTGTCTGGGCTTTCATCAGCAGGGTGTGAACCAGGGGTGGGTTCTAACTTACCTCGCTGCCAGTTCGCTTCCACCTGCGTGCGAGCATGCGCAGTGCAAAAAAATTAAAAAAGCCAAAAAAAAAAGCCAAAAACAAGATGGCGACTCATGCGCATGTGCAAACTCGGCTTCTGCGCATGTGCAGAAGGAAAAAAAATTATTTTTTTAAAAAAAAGATGGCGGCACCCACGGACTGGCACTGACTGAACCGGATCGGTGACATCATCGTGACGTCACCAGCGGGTCGCTACCGGTTCGAGCAAACAGGTCCGAACCAGGAGGAACCCACCTTTGGTGTGAACTGATGGCAAGCCTGCTCTGGAGAGGACTTGTGTCTGGCACCTTATCCTGCCACCGGATCCTCAGAATTCTACGGAGGCAGGTCATGTGGAAATGGTTCAATTGCCTAGCATGCCTCCTGTATACAGTCCAAGTCTCACTGGCATACATCAGGGTAGTTAGCACTACTGATCGGTAGACTTTGAGCTTTGTAGCAAGGCTTATTCCATGACGGTCCCACACGTTGGTCAGTAGTCTGCCAAATGCAGAGCTTGCCTTGGCGATTCTGCAGTTGACCTCAATGTCAATTGTCACTGCACGGGAGAGGGTGCAGCCAAGGTATGTAAATTGGTACACTACTTGCAGCTTTTCTCCCTTCACTGTGATGGTCGGCTCTTGGTATTTGGCTTTCGGAGTTGGCTGATGAATCACTTCGGTCTTCTTTATGTTGATAAGGAGGCCAAAGTTGTCGCATGCTACTGCAAATTTGTCCACACTGGCTTGCATTTCCTGCTCTGATCCAGCATCCAGGGCACAGTCGTCAGAAAAAATGAGGTCGCGTAGCACAGTCTCCTTTATCTTGGTGACAGCCTGGAGTCTTCGTAGGTTGAACAGTTTCCCATCGGTCCTGTATCTCAGGCTAACTCCCAAGGAACTGTTCTGGAAGGCATCTGACAGCATGGCTGAAAACATTATGCTGAACAAGGTCGGTGCCAACACGCACCCTTGCTTGACGCTGTTTGTAACAGGAAAGGCCTCTGAAGCTTCTCCGTCATCCAGAACACGGGCCGTCATACCATCGTGGAACTGATGTACCATCAGGATGAATTTATCAAGGCACCCAAATTTTGACATGATGCGCCACAGACCTTCACGACTGACAGTGTCAAAAGCCTTAGTGAGATCCATGAAGGTGGTGTACAATTCACGATTCTGCTCTTGACATTTCTCTTGGAGTTGTCGGGCTGCGAAGATCATGTCCACAGTGCCACGCTCTTTGTGGAAACCGCACTGAGCCTCGGGTAATAAACACAGAGTAGGGGTTAATTTATTCTCCAAAGCACCTGAGGGCAGGACAAGAAGTAATGAATGGAAGCTTATCAAAGAGACATCCAACCTAGAATTAAGGAGAAATTTCCTGTCAGTGAGAACAATTAATCAGTGGAACTGCTTGCCTTCAGAAGTTGTGAGTGTTCCATCATTGGAGACTTTTTAAGAAGAAATTGGGAAAAAATAGTCTGGAATCATATAGGCTCTCCTGCTTAAGCAGGGGGTTAGACTAGAAGACCTCCATGGTTCCTTCCAATTCTGTAATTCTGTAATGCTATATTGTACTGGTTCTGAATTGAAATTAAAATGACATTTATTAATAAATACATTTTCAGTTGGTTTCTCAATATCTATCTTTTGAAATGTAGAAACACTTTCAAGGCATTAAATATTTGGAAGAAAAGATAAAGGGATCAAAATAGTGCTCTATACTGTAAACTTAAAACAAAGAAAAATGAAACTTTTTAAAACAAAAGATAAAGAGGTATTTGGTATTCAAACCCAGTTCTAAACGTTGAAGTACAGGTTCTCATCATGATAATTTCCAGAAAGAGTTCTACACTAAAGATTAATTGTGTTAATCAAGATTATACATATTTCACATGTATTAAAGAAACTATTTCCTTCCTGAACATCCATGAAAATATTACATGAGAAAGGGACTGAGAAAACCTAAAATGCTAAAGCGAGCATTACAAAGAAGAGGCTCTTTGTAGAGCTGACAGTTCTTTAATTTATACAAGGTGAAATCCTCCTCCAATGTTTTACATAACAACAACTACTGTTGCTGTCTATGCCCTTTTAGATGACTTGTCCTTTGAAGAAAATGAGCTGAAGGTTATTGTAGAAGCCACTGAATAAATAGAACCACATCCCAGCATAGATTCCCTTGCATTAATCTCTGGGCTGAACATTTAAAAAAAAAGTTATACAACAGAATGAAATGTCAAAAGTTGAAAGGCACAGAAACGCCACAATCCAAGAATTTTATGACAGTAAAGATCTGCTGAGGAATTGCTATCAATCCTGGATCATCCTGCATTCTGAATAATAGCTATGCATGCCAAGCTGGTGGAGAACTGAGCTCTAATAAAAATGGTTTTCATTAAAAAAGACCTCTGCTACAAATATTATTTACTGCAGCCTTGCCCTTGCATATCAAAGACAGAGTCATTCACCTGAATTGCAGGTTAGACTGATTCCTGCATTATGTATTTTAGTTAATCTTTGAATCAGCGGTGGGTTGCTCCCGGTTCGGCCTGGTTCTAAGAACCGGTAGCGCCGGCGGCGGGAGGCTCCGCCCACCCACCCGGGACGCTTCTGTGCATGTGCGCGAACTGGTAGTAAATGGTTTTAGAACCCACTACTGCTTTGAATGTAATGGTAATGGTAAACTGCAAAAACATATGGACTACACAACTCGATCAGGGTAAAGCAATAGACGCAATTTACATAGACTTTTGTAAAGCCTTTGATTCAGTGGTACACGACAAACTACTTCTGAAACTAAAATCTTATGGCATCTCTGGACCCCTACATGATTGGATAACTGCGTTCCTGTCAAACAGACAACAAGTGGTTAAAATAGAGAGTTCTCTATCAAATCCTGCACCTGTCAATAGTGGTGTCCCTCAAGGCAACGTTCTAGGACCAACACTCTTCATACTTTACATAAATGACCTTTGTGATCACATTATAAGCAACTACATTCTCTTCGCCGATGATGTCAAGCTATTTATCTCTATAGACAATGCTACTACCCTTCAGAACGACCTTGCCTATGTATCAGAATGGTCAAACAAGGGGCAACTTCACATCTCAATCAACAAATGCTCTTTCTTACACAGTGGCAAAAGGAATCAGAACACTGAATACAAGCTTGGAGGACACGACCGTGTAGACGACCCTCATTCTGTCAAGGATCTTGGA
>QLTV01001119.1:2516719-2534274 GCA_003457575.1 Thermophis baileyi
GGAAAACATAAGAGCCAAGGTGGCGCAGTGGTTAGAGTGCAGTACTGCAGGCTACTTCAGCTGACTGCTAGCTGCAGTTCGGCGGTTCAAATCTCACCGGCTCAAGGTTGACTCAGCCTTCCATCCTTCCGAGGTGGGTAAAATGAGGACCCAGATTGTTGGGGGCAATATGCTGACTCTGTAAACCGCTTAGAGAGGGCTGTAAAGCACTATGAAGCGGTATATAAGTCTAACTGCTATTGCTATTGCTATTGCTATAAAACGGCTACTTGGGTCCCATTTGGACATTATCACTTAAGGGTGTGCTCACTTTTGTTGCCAGCAGTTTAGATGTTAATGGCTGTGTGTTGAATTATTTTGAGGGGACAGCACATTTACACTGTTATACAAGCTGTATACTCACTACTTTACATTGTAGCCAAGTGTCATTTCTTCAGTGTTGTCACATGAAAAGATATACTTAAATATTTACAAAATGTGAGGGGGTGTACTCACTTCTGTGATATACTGTATATATTATCAGAAGATGCACCCACATCAACTTTCTCCTGGGATACCTCCTTAGCTAGAGTAGGCCAAGGTCTGCTGACACACCCTCTTATTATCCCTATATAATGAATTGGGGGGAGGATTAATTTTCTCAGTGAAAAGAATTCTCATGCAGTGTTCTTGGAAATGATGACATCAGTTGAAATATTGCCCCCTCAAGCTCTTTGTTTTAAGCTACAGGTTGGAACACCTACCTGTGTGGAAATCTGGGCATGAGTCAGCATTCCTGACAGTCAATTCTGCTAGCAACCTACCTCACTTTCTGAAAGAAAGCAGATCTTTGGGTTGTTGCCTCACATTATTTTTTCTTATTCGTCTTTACTTTACTTGAGGTACACATGCAAGAAGCTCAGATCTGTTTATACACTTCTTAGAAATCAGTCATAAATCTTAATTCTACCACATAGAGAACTAAGAACTTTTTGAAGTAGCTGGCTGGCATATTTATTAAATAAATATAATGAACATAAATTAATATGCAGTAAAAGATTTAAAAAGCAACATATAAAGACAGGGTCCGAAGAGGTCATGCTCAGTTTTTTATCAATTCATTTTCATTGCTACTACAATGAAAACTCCAAATAAATTGAAATGAGCTGAGGATGTTCAGTATCTATCACCTGCACTTTAGGTCAGAAGAGAAACTGAAAGGCTCAGGACATGAAGCTGCTGTGTGTTGTCCTGTGTTTCACAATATAAAAAGCATACAAAACGTTCGCTAGACCAATTCTCGAATACAGCTCACCTGTCTGGAACCCGCACCGCATATCGGATATTAATACAATTGAGAGAGTCCAAAAATATTTCACGAGAAGAGTCCTCCACTCCTCCACTCGCAACAGAATACCTTATTCCACAAGACTTGAAATTTTGGGCTTAGACAACTTAGAACTACGTCGCCTTAGAACCGATCTAAATGTAGTTCATAAAATTATCTGCCACAATGTCCTACCTGTCAATGACTACTTCAGCTTCAACCACAACAATACACGAGCACAGAATAGATACAAACTTAATGTAAACCGCTCCAAACTCGACTGCAGAAAATACGACTTCAGCAACAGAGTGATCAATGCCTGGAATTCACTACCTGACTCTGTGGTTTCTTCCCCAAACCCAAAAAACTTTAACCTTAGACTGTCTACTGTCGACCTCACCCCATTCCTAAGAGGTCTGTAAGGGGCGTGCATAACACGAGGTGGCGCAGTGGTTAGAGCGCAGTACTGCAGGCTACTTCCGCTGCCTGTTCAGCCGTTCAGCAGTTCAAATCTCGCCGGCGCAAGGTTGACTCAGCCTTCCATCCTTCTGAGGTGGTTAAAATGAAGACCCAGATTGTTGGGGGCAATATGCTAACTCTGTAAACCGCTTAGAGAGGGCTGTAAAGCACTATGAAGCGGTATATAAGTCTAAGTGCTATTGCTATTGCTATTGCTATAAGCGCACCAGCGTGCCTACCGTCCCTGTCCTACTGTCCTATTGTCCTCATCTATCTGTATTCACTTTGATTATGTTTATGTTTATACCTATACCTGCTATCTTGTACATGTTTGACAAACAAATAAAATAAAATAAATAAATAAATATCATATCTTAACCAAAATTTCCAAAGTTTATTTAAAGACAATTGGTGATGGGCACGTGATCAGTCAAATGTGGTGCAACTTTAAATTGAAAACAGGCTATATCCTCCCATAGTCAAAGGCTCACTTCTCCCTACATCTGCTCCTACCTGTTCAAGTAACAGAAATTTTTGTTAAACGTGTGGATTTGGATGAAAACTTTTTGTATAGAAAAAGTTATAAATTTATAAAAGAAAAAAACATGTCAGCAAAATGAATCAATGTTGCTGAAAAATCTGTCAACCATTATATTAGTTATTTTTGATTACTGGAAAAAAATCAACAGGATCCACATTCCAACAGAAAATAAATGTTATGAGACTAATTGCTATGCACTGTTTCTTTATTAGATTTATATCTGCCTTTCAACCAAGTGGTATTCAAGGAGGCTAAAAACAATGACACCAATACAATCTAATGAAATACTCAGCATATCATATCATCTTATCATATCTTATAAAAACTCAGCTAAAACTAATTACAGCGTATGTGAAAATCGGCTTAGGAGCTCATAAAAATACCTTTGCCTGCTCTCAGAAAAAGTAAGAAAAGGTAACCTTGAGCATAGTTGACCAAAGTCATTATCATACCACAGGGATCACAGCAACTCTCCATAGTTGTCACCAATTCAGTCTTTCTGATTTGCCAACATCCAGGCCAGTGACCTAACATACTTGCTAGAACTGACAAATATTGCATCTATTCACATACTATGTTAACATGTCAATATATTCTTTTCTTACAAAATTGTCGCTCTGCATACTAAATGCAAGTTAACTCGAACATCACAGAGGAGATATTAGGATTCCATCTTAGGCTTAGGATTCCATCTTTGTTCACTCAGAGGGACCAATCTGTTGAATTGTAAAATGATTGTAAAAGAGTGTTCTGGTGCTTCATGGAGTATTTCGGTTTTCCAACAGTGGGCTGTGATTTCAGAAAACAACCAGTTGGACTTTTACCATTAAGGCATTCAAGCCTCAAATGGCACACACAGATGTAATTGCAGAACTAGAGAATGCACTGCAGAATTGAAGAAGTCAGGTGACTCTAACCCTCCTGATCTAATTACTAGAGAAGCAGGAGGTTTCCTATCAGAGAACTCCGGACTATTGAACATCCTTGTCTGAGACTGAGCTGCCTTATTTCAGAATAGTAATACGTACTCTTACATCTTTTCAACAAAGTCAACCAAGTAAGTTATAGAGCTCTGGTTACCATCAAGACAAGAACCTATTATACTTGAAAGTTAATTTTGTGTTCATGACCAACAAATAACTTTAATTCCTTTTGTTCCAAGGGTGCTCAAGGATATACTCTCTCTGAAAAATAGTATAAACTATTTGAATCATGTTTACTTTTTTTATACTTTCTATTTGGGTAACAAGAACTATCCATGTATCATGTCAACATAATTCCTAATAGAGGAAGTGTTTAGCTTTTGTTATTTCTAAGTAAATGCAAGAGTGGTAGAATTATTAGTTCCCATAATTTGGAAACTATATTTCAATTGATGAAGTCTGAAATCACATTTGCCATTTTTAGCTATGAGAGGGATGATACCAGAATTGCCAACATGATTTTCATAATAGGGATCTTATTGACCCTATGATATGTGAAGGGTTTGTGAAGCTATGTTTGTGAAGTTATGTGAAGACCATATACATACCAGATATATCTTTCTGAGTTGTCCAATTCTGGGCCTCTGAGGACTAGCCGCCTCTCCTTACCTAAAAAATTGCACTACTTTTCTTTCCTTTTAATTTCGTATCACTTTTACTTTTTACTGGTGTTATGGTCATGATAAAGATTTGTTTGACTTTACCATATACATATATAAACAATTGCATATGGTTGATGAGAAACAGGAAAGGGCAGATTGAAACACAAGTAAACAAACTCTCCACCTGCTTAAGATACCTTGTGTGTGTCTATGTGCTTGTGTACAATTTTTCTTAAGAATTTTGCTTATAACAATAAAATTTATTACATTTAAACTTTAAAAAGAAAATAGGAGTAAAAGGTTTAAGAAAAAAGAAAAAAAGAAAGAAAGAGAAAAGTAGGAACATAGAAAGGAAAGAGCAAAAAAATATATGACAAAGTAATTCCAACTTTCATTACAAATATAACCAAATTTATTAACTAGTTACCCTCTCTAAGGTTACAAGCATTTATCTCTTCATGCCATACCCCAACTTTAATCTGTAAAAAAATACACAAGATATCATCTTTTCAATGCTGGTATCAGTAGAAAGTCTGTAAAGGTTCCCAGAAGTAACAACATATTTTGTTTTAACCTTGATCAAATAAACCAATTTTGAATTCCTTCCTTCTAATAATGTTAATCTTTTGTTCATTCAAATGTTGTCATAGGATTTGATAATTTCATTACTTTTTTGTTCCGTTATGCAGAGTTCTTCAACATTTTAACAAACCTCTTTTGTAAATCCAGTAGGAAAAAACTATCCAAGTTACTGTCTTGGTTTGTCATTTATATTTCCCTTTTAAATTTTAATGCCTCAACCAATTTCTTCTATAGATCCAGAGAAAAATCCTTTTCTAAATTATTCTCTTCATTTGTCAAATGTAAACACATTATGATACCATCTCTATCATATCAGTAAAATTTGTTCTACATCTGTCATTTCTTAAATAACATATTTTGGTTATAGTCTATCCATAAAAGCAGACATTATTACTGACATTATTGATATTGTGGCTACTAATTTCTGATTCTATTCTTCAAAAATCTCTGGTAGTATTTTCATTATTAGAACTTTTTGCAACATTTTTGCAGGTTTATAAATTTTTCCTCTACCTAAAGACTATATTCACCTCTAATGTCGTGTTTTTGAAATCATGAAATTGTTTATTTTTGTTTTGTCTTGCAAAAACCACATTTCCTATGAGAAATGTATTCCAATGTATTGGAATACATTTCCTATGAGAAGCCTACCATTCATTATAATTATTCCAAAATCTAAGTTTCAGTATTCCAATTTTATCTGGACCCTTTTATAACTTTCCATTTATAATTTTCCGAGATCAAAATCTTATTTAGCTTTTTGCTGTTTATTTCAGATTCTTTAAATTCCTAAATTTGGGATTAAAAACTTCATTCAATCTTGATTGAAGGCAGACTCACCTGGCATTTTTAGAATTGTCAATTCGGGGATCTCTAATAGTACTTCATGAACAATTTCTGAAAGTGGTTAGAAAGTGAGGTTTGTTAACTTAATGTCCTTTTAAACAGTTGCATACAAGTTGACTGATCCTATCAGCTCCTGGCCTTCAAACTTGTGGGAAACTACTGTCCTGTGGTTTCCTCATGAGAAGCAGTCATCTGCAGCACATGTGAGCAATCTCCCATCTTTTCCTTATCTGGAGAGTTTCCAAGGAACTGGTGTACTCACCGGTTCATTGGTTCTGCTGTCTTAGACCTGTATTCAGTTCACCATGCCCTCCTCAGAAGTCAGGAATGTGAGTTAGGATCTGCAAGCATGCTGAATTGCATGCAATTCACCCAGTGGTGAAATCCAATTTTTTTTTACTACCGGTTCTGTGGGCGTGGCTTGTTGGGTGTGGTGTTGCTTGGTGGGCGTGGCTTGGTGGGAGTGGCAGTGGAAGGATACTGTAAAATCTCCATTCCCACCCCACTCCAGGGGAAGGATACTGTAAAATCTCCATTCCCACCCCACTCCAGGGGAAGGATACTGCAAAATCTCCATTCCCACCCCACTCCAATGGGCTACCTGGTTCAAGGGCCTCCCAGGTTAACTCTGGATGGGCTGTTCCTGCTATGGATACTTTGATTCCCCACTTGAGGAGCCACGGTGGCACAGTGGTTAGAGTACAGTACTGCAGGCTACTTCTGCTGATCACCGGCTGCCAGCAGTTTGGCAGATCGAATCTCACTAGGCTCAAGCCTTCCATCCTTCCGAGGTGGGTAAAATGAGGACCCAGATTGTTGGGGGCAATATGCTGACTCTGTAAACTGCTTAGAGAGGGCTGTAAAGCACTATGAAGCGGTATATAAGTCTAAGTGCTATTGCTATTGCTATTGCTATTGCTACTCTGGGGCCAGCCAGAGGTGGTATTTGCCGGTTCTCTGAACTACTCAAAATTTCCGCTACCGGTTCTCCGAACTACTCAAAATTTCTGCTACCGGTTCTCCAGAACCTGTCAGAACCTGCTGGATTTCACCCCTGAATTCACCTTTTTCTCATAAATGTAATATTATGTCCACTAATGTTTTGGGGAATTGCTTTTTGCCTGAAACTTGAAAATAATAACCATTAGTTTTATCAGTTCTGAATATTTATTAGTTTTCTCCAGTTTTGAGGCTTTTCATCTCTCTGTAGATGAATATTACACAATGTGATTACACAACAAAGCCTATGTGCAGAAAGGTAAATGAGCAAGACTATGCATGCATGTACTATGTATGTTATGCAAAATTATATTCTCACAGTTCTAAAACTACCTTTTAAAAAGTCCAAGGTTGTAGAAGATCCAAGAAAAAACAGAAGTCCACATTGGTGGCCGGAGATCAGAAAGAACAACCCAAATTTATATTTGTTCAGAGATGAACTGATAGAACTAGGAACATTTACCATTAAATTGCTTCTTGTTGCATAGTCAAAGCAAATCTTTCTGAGCAGTAAAAATCAATTAGAAATTATTTCTTGATTAGTGTAATATTACATGTTTGTATTGATAGAATTAATTTCTTAAATCTTATTAAAATTTTATACAAAATTACCAATCTTGACTGATCTTCAAAAGCTAAGCAGGGTTGGACTTATTAGTATCTGGATGACCTCCTCAGAAACCAAGATAATAGACTAATCTAGGAAGTTGAATTGAAAAACTATCCCAGAAAAAGGCAATAAAAAGTCACGTGTGTTGCTGCCAGAAGAACAATATAGAGGTGCCTAGGCAGTCACCAAGGAATCATGCTAGATTAAGGAACTTTACTAACTTTGCCAATTACCACTTGATTTTATATTATATTTCAATAAGTAATAAGATATGTACCACAAGGAAGTCTATTGCTATGCTTCTTGATATCGCTAAGCTTTTGGTATGAGAATTTTTTTTTAATAATAACTCAGAAATGCTCATTAAACCATGTCATTATGAGGATTGCTTGTCACACCCCATCCCATTCCTTCACAGCATTTTATATGCTCTGCATTGAGACAATAATAATTTGTAAACAAATTATTTAGGATATACCTTCTCTAGCAAGGTCTCTGTTGCAATTATGCCTGAGTAGCAAAAAAATGCCTCCCCCAAAATTCATAGAAATGTATTAGAAATCATTAATAGGCATCAGATTGGAATATTGTCCAGAAGAAAACAATGTTCAAACATTTCCTTCACCAAGCCAAGATAGGAAACAAAGCCAATTTATGAGAGAGAGAGAGAGAGACAGACAGACAGACAGACAGACAGGAAGCTTGCCAAGTGATATGGTCTATGCTCCAAAAACATCTGGGTCTCAAGAGAATCATTATATGCTGCCAAACTCCAGCTAACATTTTCTAAACACTAGTAATATAAATAATTTGGTATTAATAAATATCAGGTGAATGGTTTTGGCAGTGAAGTGCAGGATCATAAATGGATATGAACAGACAATAGTGAGATAATGAAATAGAAAGCAAAAGATTTTGGTAAACAAGTTGAGCAGGAGATGGGCCAATTTTTTTATTGAGAGAAAAGAAAGTAATGGTCTTTAAAAGTAAATGTGACATGACTTGGCATTAGAATGAACATGGAGGACAAAGGAGGAATCAGAAAATCCTGAGACCCAGCCATGTAAAGGAGAAAATTAGTGAGACAAAAGAAGATATAGGTTTGAAGAAACCAAATCTTTTTTTTTTCCAAACATTTTATTTTTCACTCATAACATTTTGGTTAACTTTAAAATAAAGATTGCCTATTGAAGATTTTGTACTAATTTCTCCTGGAACACATTTTTTCCATTACTGTATATGCATTTTATATTTGAATACTTTTCCAATATAAGGAAGAAACTTAAGTATTTTTTAAGTACACAATGTAGCTTAAACATAATTGTAAAATAAATCTAATGTTTGACTTTAGAAATTAGGAAAAAAAGAAAAATGCCTTAAGTAAAGTCAAAATATTCCTCTGTCTAGCCAGGACTCAGACTGTGTTCACAAGCTTTTCCACAGATTTTTAAAACAGACTAAATGCATTAGATAAAAGAAGCTGGCTACAAAATATAGGAAAACGAGTAAAAACTGCTAAGAAAAAATAAATGTACATGGAAACCTTATGTTATATTTACGGAAATAGCAGAATCAAACGGTTTTAGGCAGATGATCAAAATAATATTGTTTTTGTTAATTATGCAAATGAAATTTATGCAAATAATTTTTTCCATTCCCCCCCCCCCTTATTTATCTGGACTGAAATTGATCCGAGCAAAAGAATAGTATTACATTAAGGCAGCCTTAATTTAATTATCATCTACATTATTTATTTCTCTTTTAAAAATGTATCCTTGGATGACTCTAAAACTGTTTGCCTCAAGAATTAATAGGAAGAGATGAAATGTTCAGAAGCTTCAAGGTTACCTGCAACCAATCAGGAAATTATCAAATCCTTGCTGCAAAAATTCTTATTATGTTCAACTAAAACATTTAACAACACCAATGCTGAATACAAGTGAGCATGGATATATTTTTTAATCAAGACCCCAAACTTACTAACAGGAAATCCCAGGGCTCCAAGCTAGACTGGGAAGTTAAGAGAAAGTAGCAGGGACGAAGCATTTCCATACTGTTGCAATGAAAACCACACAGGTTTGTTGCGCTTCACTCAAGAGTGAGCATGTGCGTCACCGACTAATAAAAATATTGAATAAAAATATGGTTTAATGGTTTCGTTAAATATCAAAACATGGCATTTAATAAAAGCGTGGAGAAGATGATTTAACTGAAAGAAGTCAGTTTAGGATTCAGGTGGGCAATGGATTATCCATTGTACATATTCATTTATGAAATCTGTATGCCCCTGAATCCACATATACTCATAGCAGTTTAAATAAGATCGACAATCAAAACATTCACTGTAAACATCTAACTGAAATATCCAGAGTAAACAACATGAATAAAACCCATATAGTACATTTCTAAATAATAACTTGCCCATCTTAAACAATTAAACATTCACACAGCCATATGCAAATACTTACCACAGTTTATTTATTTATTTATTTATTTTATAAAATTTATATGCCGCCCAACTCCCGAAGGACAGTTCAGGGATCTAGCCCAGAGGGGGCAGGAGAAATGTTAGATAACACCCTCTCATCAGAGTCCACAAGTAAAAACGAGTGTGGATGCCCTCACAAGAGTTCATTCTAGGATTCTTGCAATTGTGTGTGTGTGGGGGGGGGGGGTTTCAGCAAAATGCTGTGAAAAATAGTCACCAAGATCACCAATAGTCACAATAGGCAGATGTTTTCTTCCCAGGGGCACTTCATAAGCTAAACAAGTCTGCTGATCAACAGCCTTCCAATCTCTCTTCTATTTCACTTTCAGTCAAGGCAAGTGTGGTTGCTCAGACAATAAATCACCTAGTTTTCATAATCCTTCAAGATATTTGAGTTAACTATACAGGATAGTCCTCAACCTATGACTACAAATGAGACCAGAATTTCAGTTGCTAAGTATTGTGGTCATTAAGCAAGTGGTTCTACAAGCTATTGAATCATAAGGTGTACTTAGTTCTTTACATGTGGCTTCTCCATTTTGCCTTTTTTTTTGTAAAAGAAATGATGACATGATGTAATATGTCATGTGTTGTTCCCAGAGGTGGGTTCCTCCCGGTTCGCACCGGTTCTATAGAACCGGTAGCAAACCACTGGTGACATCACGGAGCCGGTTCTGTCGATGCCAGTCCGTGGACGCTGCCATTTTTTTTAAAAAAAATTTCTTGAATTTTTTATTTTTTTTTTCTTCTGCGCATGCGCAGAAGCCGAGTCCCCGGCACTGCACATGCGCCGCCATCTTGTTTTCAACTTTTTTTGGGGGGGATTTTTTGCGAATTTTCGGCACTGCACATGCGCGTGCGCTTCGCACGCCCACGCAGTGCAGCCATGCGGCGCGCAATACACGCACAGCCATGCGGCGCAGCCACACGGCATGGGAGGAAGCGAACTGACAGCAAGTTAGAACCCACCCCTGGTTGTTCCTCTGAGGTTGTATTTACCTACTTTTAAGATCTGCTAAGGACCCAATGATTTGTCCTGATACATAAAACCATAGAATTCAAAGAAGGTGTATTTTCTTTTTCACATGACTGTATTTAATGACCATGGCGATTTGCTTAAACCATCATAACAAAAAAGATTGTAACTTTGTGTGACTCATTTAACAACCACCTCATTTAGCAATGGAAGTTCCAGTCCCAACTGAGGTCATAAGTCAAGGACTGCCTGTACATAAAAAATAGAATGGTAACTGCACTTAATGTTTCCTGTGGTCAAAGCATAGAGACCTCAACTTTTAGATGAAGGATTAGAGCCAGAAGAAAATGCCATTGTATTTATACAATTATGAATAAATTAAGAAATGTGTGAACATTGTGTGGTCACTATAGCATAAGAAATGGGGAACCTAGCATTTTTATGGCCAGCAAAGGCTGGTTTGAAAACATTTGCATAATGTGGAGTTACATGGAGAGAGTTATCAGATGATGAGGCAGTATCCAAATTTTCTGTCTAATGAAAGGTGATAGAACAAGCTGTTTACCTGAAGAAATCTATAATGCTGATGGAAAGAGGGCTCTTTTAGAAGTCACACTTGATCATATTTCTTAGGACCCAGTATAACATATTAAGTCTTCTAAGGGCAGGCTAACTCTTCTGTTATGGGCAATGCTTTGAGAGATTTCTGAATGCTCTTAAGGGCAAGAGCAAGAGACTTCTCTTCATTTTTTTGGAAAGCAAATAAAAAAATCATGATGTTGCATCACAAGCGAAAATACACACGTCACTAAGTACAGTACCCAGATGTTGATTATGGATGCTTTGTCAGATATGGACAGGCACCACTTGCAAAGTACCCAAATGTAGATCACGTGACTGCAGGACGTTTTGACAGTCATAAATGCCCACTTTTTTTTCCAGGTTGTCCAACCTTGGCAACTTTAAGATTTGTGGATTCAACTCCCCAAATTCCCCAGCCACATCCACTCATTACTCTCAAGATCCTATTGGTAAATTTTATGCCCACTTATTACTGTTGGATGACTTTTCTACATCATAACACAGCTATTTTATGCCAAGGAACAGGATCTGACCAACAAGTTTAAGAGCTGAAAAGATCTTAGTCTTTTATTATTTAGCTTATAGCTTCTTCAAGTCATAGTTTTATAGCTTTTTACATAATATTGTGTACTATTTTTAAATACTCTATAATTATCTTAATTTAATCAGACATTATTTTAGATAAGATTTAAGCATTTCTATAATATGTTATAGCAGGGTCTGTGGCCTGTTAGAAACTGGGCTGTAGTGCTAGAGGTAAGTGGCAGGCTAGCAAGTGAGCAAAGTTTATCTAATTTGCAGCTGCTCCCCAGCACTAGCATCACTGCCTCAGCTCCACCTCAGATAATCAGGCTTTAGATTCTCATAGGAGTGTGAACCCTACTGTAAACTGTGTATGCAAGGGATCTAGCTTACATGCTCCTCCTCCCCCACCCACCCCAGTCCATGGAAAAACTGTCTTCCATGAAACCAGTCCCTGGAGCCAAAAAGGTTGGGGACCGCTGTTAAATTTCATAGATCTTATAAACTGTTTATAAGTAATGTCCATTTTCCGCTAGAGTAGATAATTTCATGTATGTTATGTCAGGGGTCCCCAACCACTGGGCTGCAGCCCGGTACTGGGCTATGGCCCATTGGGAACTGGGTTGCGGAAGCTGCCAATTTGCGCAAGTGGGCACATGCACGAAACCATCCTCTCACCCCCCTCACCAGCTATTATTGGTTCGTGGAGATGGAAAGATTGGGGACCACTGTATTATACAGACAAACCAGAGGTGGGTTCCTCCCGGTTCGGACCGGGAGCAACCCGCTGGTGATGTCACGGAGCCGGTTCGGTCGGTGCTGGTCCGTGGACGCCGCCATCTTTTTTTTTGGAATTATTATTATTATTTTTTTGGGGGGGAAAAATTGGGGAATTTTTAAAAAAAATTTTTTTTCTTCTGCGCATGCGCAGAAGCCGAGTTTCTGGCACTGCGCATGCATCACCATCTTGTTTTTGGCTTTTGGGGGGATTTTTTTTGGAGTTTTTGGCACTGCATGCGTGCACGCAAAGCGCGCGTACAGCCATGCGGCGCGGCCATGCAGCGCGGGAGGAAGCGAACCGGCAGCGAGGTAAGTTAGAACCCACCCCTGAGACAAACACTGATGTTTGTATACAAATATACATACACACACATACAACCTAACTTGTCATCACATTTCAAATTTTAAAGAAGTGATTTTGACTATTTTCAAAGAGCAAAGTACTAGGTATTTTATTAATCACAACAATGTTGCATTTACCAAAACAATTCTCTAAAGGCAGCCATTTAACTGCTCACAGAAAGAAAGAAACAAGAAGGTTTACATTACTCGGAGGCAGAAAGTTGGTGATTTATAAATTACATTACAGATACTATAGAGAGGGAAATAAAAAGATCTGAACTATAATTAGGATAAATTTGGGAAATTAGAACAGTGTTAACATCTACAGAGTTCCACAAGTCTCCAACAAAACAATCCAGAGTTGTAACTAGTACTCATAGTGCGCAAATTGATGTTGATCACCTTATTTCTGTGCTCAGCAAACAAAGTTACTGGGTCTGGTTTCTGAAGGTTACATTAAGCTACTATATAGATAAAGCCATGATGGAGTCAATTGCTGGAGTTTTCAAACATCCTCAGTCATGGTATTAAAGTGGTTCTTCCTCGTTCTCCTGTTTTAGTCTTTTGGAAAGATGCTGACTAATGATTGAGAGAGGGTTGGCTTTGAACAAAGGGTTCGATATTGTCTTGTGAAACTGTGCCATTTCCTCTTCCCTGGGGAAAAAAAGGAAGAAAAGGGGGAAATGTATCAATTAATTTGCTGGCATTACATTTTTTTTGGGGGGGGGGGAGAAGACTGAAGTGAGAGGGATGCAAAAATCTCCTAACAAAAGATGCACAGTATTTTAGTAAAGCAAAATATTTCACTACAATATATTAATGTATTCAGATATGACTAACTGGACATAACCAAACGGATAGCATATGTACACTGAATACTGTAATCTATTTATTTATTTTATTTATTTATTTGTCAAACATGTACAAGATAGCAGGTATAGGTATAAACATAAACATAATCAAAGTGAATACAGATAGATGAGGACAATAGGACAGTAGGACTAAGAATTACATTTTAAATAAATCCTATTGCCAATGCTCTCAACATATATTCTTATAATATAGAGAAATTAAAGTCATACTAACAAGGCACAGTTGAGCTCACCCACTATCCTACTGTCTGTAAAAAAAAACGTTATATTACTGTACCTTTACAAAACAGTTCCCATTGGTGTCTTCTTTACAGGAAAATGTTTCTACTAAATTAGAGAGCCTGATTTTGTGAATCTCTTTCATAGCCATATCACCCCATTTCCCCAGAAACAAGATGCTCTTGAGGGTTATAAAGCCCTCAGAAACAAATGGGATGTGTTGTAGAGGGCAGAAGTGTGTAGGGCAGAGGTCCCCAAACTTGGCCACTTTAAAACTTGTGGACTTCAACTCCCAGAATTCTCCAGCCAGCTATGCTGAATTCTGGGAGTTGAAGTCCACAAGTCTTAAAGTGGCCAAGTTTGAAGACCTCTGGTGTAGGGCATATCTTCCATTAATTGCTATTGATTTTTCAGGAGCAGAAGCACTTTTTTCCTTTGGCAGCTTTTGCCTTTTGCCTTCCAAATATACTGAATAAAGCCCAACCAGAATATGTTCAAACCCTATGTTGGCTGGAGATTATGGGAGTTAAAATCCAAAGTATTTGGAGGGCACAAGATTGGGGAAGATATCCCAATTTGTTTCCAATTTGGCTACACATAGCCCTCAAATTACAACCATAATTGAGCCTGGAATTACAGTCATATGTCGTGGCAGTCATTAAACAGGTCGACACCTGACTGTGTCCAGTTTTACAACCTTTTTTGTGGTGGTCGTTAAGTGAACACTGCAGTCACTAGATGAACCTGTTTCCTTCAAGGGGCATTTTTTGTTAGAAACCAGAATTAAATGGCAGGAACCGGCAAAAATCACAAAATCATGGTCACATGACAGTGGGACTGTGTAAATGGACGTAAATGTAATTGGGTTGCCAAATGCCCCCAAATGCAATCATTTGCAGGTGTGTATGTGCAGCCATCAGAAATTCAGAACCAGGTCATAAGTATCTCTGAGGAGGTCTGCTGTAACTTTGGTTGCTAATGGACCAGTTGTTAAGCACGGACTACCTGTACAACCTTCTCAAATTATTATGGGCACTTTGTTACCAGGATTTTGATTGCCTTGTTTATTTGTTTAATTTCTGAACAGCAAAATAGATCAAATATCAATAGTATATGCTGCACACTAAATGCCAAGTAAAGGAACGTCACTGGTCAACGTGTATTAGTATCTTTAATGCACTGCTCAATGAGGGACACTGTCAGTGGCTACATGATGGTTTGATAGCAACAAATTACTAGAGAATGTGAGATGGTACAAGTACTACTGGTTTTTAATTTGTTTTTACAGCTATTTTGCTATTGCCTTGCTACTGGTTAAGAATGGAATTTGCACAACTTCACACTGGCAATATCTGGGTGCAGCTACTTTTCCCACAGCAGAACCACAGAATTGCTCTGCAATTGTGATACAGCATATTTTGGTGTCATTGCTCAAGAGACTTCTTTCCCTATCAATACTTACAAGACCTTGCGTTTCTGGGCTGATTTCATCTGGTTGAAATTTGTCGACACTTTCTTCTTCTTCTTCTGCCTAAAGAAAACAAAAATAATGGTTAATGCACTCTGCCCATAGTTTTGTTTTCTAAAAGTGTCCATCACTTTTAAATAATTTTGTGCTACTTTGAATTCCAAATAAATAGCATTTCTGTGACCGGAAGAACCATGTTACTTCCAACTTTGAAAATAACCCGGAAACCTCATTTTTCTCATTCTACCATTGTTTAAGCATCTACTGACTTTTCAACTGAGTAGTTGCTAAATTACACAACGGCAAAACAATTTTTTTTTTTAAAAAAAAAAATTAAGTTTGAGAATTTACTTTAAGACAAATTAACAAGTTTATGGAAAAATGATCTATAGATATACATTCCTGGAATAATAACCTTAAAGCTTCACATTTTCAATTATTTACAAATATTTATCTTAACCTTCAATATTCAGGATAGTCCTGATTTTTAGTTAAAACATGCCTTCAGGAGTTTGCCCATCTCTTTTGAAGCAAGTAGGTGTACCTTCGCATCCTTTCAGTCAACAAAGGATTGGAAAATTTTGAAAGCACATCCTTAGTAGGAGTTAACAAATAAGCGTATTCACAATCTTGATTAACAGCAAAAAGTGAGAGGGTTTTTTTTACTTTATGTGTCTAGAACCTAAGCAAAGCCTACGACCTTGAAGCTTTCTTATATACAGCCACAGTTTGCTTAAATGAGGAATCAGAAGCATCTATTACAGTACTCAAAGCACTTACATTTTATTACGCTGTTTGCAGAACTTGCTTACTGTCACCAGATCTGAAAGTTCAGGCAGAGCATCCATCAATGGATGCATATCTCCAACAACTGGAGTCGCTTTCCGCTTTGCCTCCGCTTTGTGCTGCTGCTTTGCCAACTTAATGTTCTCAATTTCTATTTAAGGGAGAAACATCTATTAGGAAAGTACTTTAAAATTCTGTTAAACTAATTTTTTACATTGTGTACTACTGCCTGAATAAGAAGTCCTGTAGCATAAATGCAATGATTAAAATGATTTTATTAGTGAAAGTATAGCGTTTTGTCAAAATGTAAACTTTAAAATGCAAAGCTCCAAAAATAAGAAAATGCAATCTAGTCAGCAGTAAGATTAATGGAACAATGTGCTATGAGTCAATAATCCAAAGAATAAATAAATGAATCTTACAAGAGAAGTAAGGTATGTTAGATATGTTCACTGCCTTGTAAAAATAATAAAACAATAAAAATAATATAGGTGGGATACAAATAAATAAATAAAAAGAATGAATAAATACATGCACTAGGTTTTATGGCTTGGGAAAGGAATAGTTTTTAAAGTTGAAAGTTCATATTTTATATTCTTCCTCTCTCTAAACTAGGCAAATATAAGGAATACTTTCTCTCATGTGTTACCCTTGGATTAATGTCCTTAGATGAGCCTCTGCTCCAAGTATGCAAACTTTCAGAGAAACCTGACAAACATATAAATAATTCACCATTTTCAACAGGGCAACTACATTACAGGTTGTCCTTGGGTTATCATGTCAATGGGGATCAAAATTTCCACTGCAAAGCAATGTGGTTGTAAAGTGCAAAGTAGCATGACTTAGTGATGGCAATCCGAGCAGTCCTGGTTGCTGTTGTAACCCCAGGACTGTGCGGGTCATTAAGCGAGCACCTCACATGACCATGAGGGCCCAGACAAACAAGCTGGTTGGGGAAGTACTACGAATGGGAGAGTGCTAGAGTTGGGACAGGCAGTACAGAGCGCAAGTGGGTGGGTGCTGCGGACAAGTACTATGGAGCGGGGGGGGGGCAGTTGCTATGAAGCATGGGCAGGTACCATAGGAGAGCATGCCACAGGCACTACAGAGCCTGTGTGGGCAGGCAAAAAAGTGGTGCGGGCAACTTGCAGGAGCAACTTGCAATCTTCTGCCAGTTTCCCCATGGACATTGCTTCAGGAAGGCCAGAAGGAAGGGTTGTAAATGATGATCATGTGATCTTGGGATACTGCAACTATCATAATTGCGAGCTGGTTGCTAAGCACCCAAATTGTGATGAAACTGCAATGGCAAATTTGAGGGCCGGTCACAAATCTCCATTGTTCAGCACTGTGTAACTGTCCCGCGCAGCTGCTCATGGATCCGGAAGACCAAGAACCGACCATGGGGTGGCAATATCATCCTGTGTCTCCGGCACCTGAGTCCGACACCGAGGAGGACGCAGTGCCAGAGGACGATGGCCAACCGGGGCCTTCTGCACCTCCCCAGAAGGAGCTGAGTGACTCAGTGGAGAGGAGGAGCCTCTGATTGATGCTAGGGCAGACAGGGCAGCTAGCAGGCAAGAGTGGCTCGG
>QLTV01001119.1:2593066-2605323 GCA_003457575.1 Thermophis baileyi
GCTGCCTCACCACCATCTGTATTGCGCAGGTCTAGTAGTGCTCCAAAACGCCCCGCCTACCTGCGTGATTACGTATGCTGGACAGCTCCATCCAGGAGGGGAGGGGTGTTATGTTCTAACTGTTTCAACTGTGTTGCATGGTTCCAACCAGGTCCAGCGTTTGAGCGGGAAAAAGCTCAAACGCCATTGGCTGGTCTGTCTGACAGCTCCCTATAAAAGGGCAAGCTGTCAGACTGCTCTTTGCTGGTTGGCTGCCTCACCACCATCTGTATTGCGCAGGTCTAGTAGTGCTCCAAAACGCCCCGCCTACCTGCGTGATTACGTATGCTGGACAGCTCCATCCAGGAGGGGAGGGGTGTTATGTTCTAACTGTTTCAACTGTGTTGCATGGTTCCAACCAGGTCCAGCGTTTGAGCGGGAAAAAGCTCAAACGCCATTGGCTGGTCTGTCTGACAGCTCCCTATAAAAGGGCAAGCTGTCAGACTGCTCTTTGCTGGTTGCTTACACAAGAGCTGAAATAAAGAGCTGCTTTGGAAGTCTGTCTCCTGTCATCTCTACCCACTATCTAACATTAAGGCTTCTTAAGATTATGACATTAACAGCATAAAAATTATTAGAAAGTAAATTCTTTTTACGGTTCCTGAGGTGGGGCTGCTCTGTTCTTGGTTTCAACAAACACACTAGCTGAGTCACAACTGAGGAGTTTTGGGAAGTAGAATGCCTTACATTTATTTTCTTCATATCTCTGCCACTGAATCCAGCCTTGGGGCAAGTCAGGAAAAATAAATTTTCATGAAGAACATTTTTGGTGGAAGATATCAGGAAGGGAAATGCTGAATATCCTTCCTTACCAGCAGGACTGTTGGTCTGTTAAAGCTATGACACTAGATAGGCTTGCCTGTCTTAGATCAAAAAAATTGATCGATTCATCATGTTCCTTCCTGCAGCAATGATTTTGTAATTTGTTATAATTTCTACTGCTTTAAAATTTGTTTTGCTTTAAAATCCAGAATATAATTGGCTGGAAGAATGTGACTCGCTTATTGGTCTACACAACAGATGATGGTTTTCATTTTGCTGGGGATGGTAAGCTTGGAGCCATCTTAACACCTTTTGATGGACAATGTCACTTGGAAGACAATATGTACAAAAAAAGCAACGAATATGTAAGTATACAAGTAGCTGTCAGCTAGCACTGTTATATGATAAGTAGTTTTCTTTTTCAATCTAGAAGTAGACTGGAGTTCATGTAAAACAGCAGCTGATCTGCACTATTTGCCCTCCAGAAATGAGAATCAAGATGCCAATCATTTTCACAATAAAAACATGATTTACCAAATTATGTGCAATCCAATAAGCAATAATTATATTAAGAGCAAGATTTTAAATTGTTTTTAATTGCATCTAATTACACAATTGTATATATATATATTTCTATTATATATTTAGAGTAACATGTACTGTACTTGTACCTCCATGTATGTACACACACACCAACATACAAAGTGTGCTGCCTAAAAGAAATCCATGGAATAAAAAAAGAACAAACAAAGTATTAAAATGTAGTAAGGCTATAAACACGTCAACAATTATTAAAAAGAAGACGTGCCGAACTTGTGTGAATGTGGAAGATATTTGTGTTCATTAAAGCTGTACAAGATTTTTCCTTCTGGAAGCCTGGGGAAAAAATGAGTGGCTTTAATGAATAGCCGAAAGGAGCTGCCCTGTCCGCAGCACTTCTTCTAATCCCTATATACAGTAAGCATGCCCACTGCAAACCCATTGTTCCGTTGGCCGTCCCCTTTTGAAGAAAGGATAGTGAATGACGGAAGACCTTGATTGTTTAGGCAAGACTTGTGAGGGTCACGTTCTGAGAGTGATCATCTCTAAAGCAAGAGGTCTCATAATCTGATCTTCTGTTACTCAAAGCCAGCGTTGCTCTCAGAGTGATGCTGCTTGAACTACCAGTCACACAACATGATGCAAAAGAGAGACAGAATAAAATAGTAGAATGCAATAGGGCATCCATACAATTATGAATATAGTAAGTAAGCATTCAGCAATTATTCCATTTTTTCTATCTCAGTGGACTTTTGTGGCAAGAAAAAGTGGGAGGATCAAAACAAGTGAGAAAATATGAGAGTTGTACAATGGTAGCTAAAGAATACCTGTACGGCCCAGATTAAAACAATTCAAGCTGAGACTGAAGAAGGGTGGTTTCCTGTCCAAAAGCTAGGTCAGAATTAGTGAATGGGTTAGATTATCATCTGTGTCAGGGGTGACATTCAAATTTTTCCCCTACTGGTTCTGTGGGCGTGGCTTGGTGGGGGGTGTCATGTGATTGAGTGGGTGTGGCCAACTTGAAGTCACTCACGGCAAGGTGGGGCGGCACCACCCCACCAAGCCACGCCCACAGAACCGACAGAAAAGTTCAGCCAAGTCTTCTTGCATTCAACCTGGCTGCTTCTCGTCTCCTTCTCATGTTTGCTCTGTGTGTATGAGCCCGAGAAGGAGTGAGTGGGAGGGGCGGGACGGGGCTAGTCAGTGATGCGATTTACCGGTTCTCCAAACTGCGCATAATCGCCGCCACCGGTTCTATACAACCTGTCCGAACCTGCTGAATTTCATCCCTGATCTGTGTTGATTTGAAAACAGAGCTCTCACACCATTTCCTTGGTTCCATAGGATTATCCTTCTGTTGGTCAGTTGATACAAAAACTTAAAGAAAAGAAAATCCAGCCCATTTTTGCTGTTACCAAAAAAGTCTACGATACATACGAAGTAAGTAAATCTCCAATAAAATAGAAGATTTTATAAATTGTGTCACATGAACAAAGCAAATGTTATTATGGTATCATGCTGCATGAAAGCTCATAAGATAATGCTTTTGGCATATTTGTATTTTACTGGTAGAAACTGAGCAAGATGATCCCTAAGTCTGCTGTAGGACAACTGCAGGAGAATTCAAATAATATAGTTCAACTCATCCAGCGTGCTTATGATGTAAGTGTTATTAATAATCTTCTTATCTTACTTAAGTCCACTTCTAGCTCATAGGCTAGTACCGTGATGGCGAAACTATGGCACGTGTGCCAGAGGTGGCACACAGAGCCCTCTCTGTGGGCACGCGTGCCGTCGCCAGCTGCTCTTCTGGTTTCTGGCGCATGCATATACGCCGGCCAGCTGGTCTTCGCACGCACCGGAGCACATGCGCACCGACCAGCTGGTCTTCGCACGCACCAGAGCGCATTGCACCGGCCAGCTGGTCTTTGCACACACCAGAGCGCATGCGCACCGGCCAGCTGGTCTTCACACGCACTGGAGCGCATGCGCACCGACCAGCTGGTCTTCGCCGCACCCGGGCCGCTTCGCACCGACCAGCTGGTCTTTGCACACACCAGAGCGCATGCGCACCGGCCAGCTGGTCTTCGCACGCACCGGAGCGCATGCGCACCGGCCAGCTGGTCTTCGCACGCACCAGAGCGCATGCGCACCGGCCAGCTGGTCTTCGCACGCACCGGAGCGCATGCGCACCGGCCAGCTGGTCTTCGCACGCACCAGAGCGCATGCGCACCGGCCAGCTGGTCTTTGCACGTGCCGGAGCGCCGGAAACCACCTGGTCTTCGGGTTTCCAGCACTCCGGTGTGCGTGTGCACACCGGTGCCAAAAAGGTTCGCCATCACTGGGCTAGTATATACGATCACATCTGTCTCTATCCATCTCTCACTTCCAGGCAGCCCAGCAACCTACTTACTTACTGGCAAGCTGCAGAAGGTCATTCTTGCAATGAAGAAACAGAAAATCTTGTGGCTTCTCATTTTCTCCCTTCTCATTTTCTCCCAGTCTAGTTCTGGGAGAATAATATCTTTTGTCAGTGTTGGGAATAAAAAAAAATCATAATGCTTCCCCTTCACTCCCCATCTAAGAGCTTAAAGCTAGTCTGTGTATGTATAGGAAGTTCTTTTTTAAAATAAAAATGTGTATTGTTTTTGAAATAACAATAAAAAAAGAAAAAGGAACAAATCCAAAAGGATATGCATTACTGTATCAAAAGGCTGCATAAAAAATACATAATAAATGCTTAAAATAAATGAAAAAAATGTAACAGAAAAAGATACAGTACTGTAAAGAGCTACAATTCTCTATGTAATTATTTAATACAAACATTATTTGTATTAGATAATTATAGTGTACATGTAGCGTGTAAGGAAGATCTATGTGTGGATTTGCATGCATCCATCATGCATAGGTGCGGCCCCAAAGAATTTGGTGTGGTCCTTGCAGTGAAAAAGAGTGCTAAATCAGCTATTTCTTGAACCCCTTTGAAATATATTTAAATTCCTAAGAAAGTGTCAGGCAGAAGAAGTAAAAGCAAAACAACCCTCGACCAGGATAACTGCAGCTGAGCTGACCATTTTGCTTGCCAGGACAGAGAATAATGCATTCATTACAGGGAGAGAAAATCCAGCCATCTCCCAGAAAAAAATGTTGCTGTGACTGTCACTTGGTTTGGAAGACTACATACTTTCTGTAAGAAAGTATGTGTCAGCTGTATCAGTGGATCATCACTTACAATAAGATATGTCATCAAAATGAGAGACACCAAAATTCTTTGGGGTTGATTAATTTTATTTTTTATTCTATATGTAAGAAGTGTATCATTGTGAACTTATAGACAATAATATCTTGTTTTTCTTCCTCTGAATACCATAATAAGGCACTGGTTCTAGTCTTTCATCAAGTTTATTTTTATTTCATTTTAGGATTTATCTTCCAAAATTATTTTAGAACACAGCTCTGTGCCAAGCTCTATCAAAATCTCATATGATTCCTTCTGCCTTAATCAAATGCATACAAAGAACCAACCAAGAGGGGAATGTGACAATGTAAAAATAAAGGATAAGGTAGGGGGTAATTCATACATTGTTTCTGTTGAAAAGTATTTTGACTGTAGTGTACATGGAAAGAAAAGGCTAGTTTCTCCATTTTCGGAAGCATTTATGTCCAAAAAGTTTTTCATTTATTTACATACTAATTTATTTTGTAAGCCTGTTCACCAAAGCTAAAGATTCTGTTGAAAAGTTTGTGATTGTTTTTCTTTGAACTTAAAAGATACTGTGCTCCACTCAAAATTCCTTCCCATTCCTTCTTTTAAAAAAACAATGAAATTGACATAAAATTGTGGCATCCCCTTTCTTAAAAGATATGCCTGAATCCAAGGGACAGATTCTTGACAGAATGTTACATCTGGAGACAATCTTCATTGAAGTTGCTTTTGTATACGTTTAGTGGCAGTTGTTTTACAAAATACAATTCCTGCTCAAGTTAAATATACAGTAGAACAAAATGTAGCTTTTAATACCAGAGAGTCAAGGTATCTTGTCTGTTACCCTTCAGCCTATATTGTGTGGCTTCTTCTTAGCTACTGAGCTTTGATGGATTCTGGCCTTGAAGCTGGACCCTAGGCATACCTACCTCTCTCTCTCTCTCTCTCTCTCTCTCTCTCTCTCTCTCTCTCTCTCTCTCTCTCTTTCTCTTTCCATCTCTCGTCTTCTCCTCCCTCTCCCTGTCTCCCTCATTATCTCTCCATACCCCTCCCTCTCTCTCTCTCTCTCTCTCTCTCTCTCTCTCTCTCTCTCTCTCTCTCTCTCTTTCTCTCTCTCTCTCTCTCTCTCTCTCTCTCTCTCTCTCTCATCGGTTACTAGCAGAACATTTCTCTGCCCACTTGTATGGGGGTCCAAACACAGGAAGCACATAGCTCCATAGATCCTCAACATTGTAAGTGGCCCATTGAGGCAGCTCTGGAAAAATAAAGTCTTTCATTGCATGTAATGTAAACAGGAGTGACAATAACCTTCAACTTCAGCCCTCATGCAAGGCCAATAGAACTGATCTCTTACTAGCTTGAAAGTTCTCTGTGGTCCCAAATCACCATGGTCATCATGTAAATCATCCAGCACTGTCTCTCTATGCTTTTCAGGTAGAAACAATTGCCACTCATCTTCAGAACTATCTGAGGGGTCCCTTTGGTAGGCCACCACATTGTAGAGCTGCAATTGATCCCATTCTTTCTGCAACAGTTGGGCTTCCTTCAGTAAATCGGTCAGCAAAAACTTCAGCTGGCCACTCTTTAGGGCCCTCACAGTCAAGTTGTACAAGGGGGTCTTCAGCTTGATCCTTCCTCAAATCTTTCTTTATAAGAACGGGTAGACCTCCATCTCTCACTTGTATTGGATTGCAATATAGCTTGGGGACACATATGGCAATGACCCCAATAGCTTCTGCCCCTATTGCTCCTCTAGTTCAATGTTCAACTCCTTGGCACAGGGCTTGTATAACCTCTGGTGTCAACCAAGTCCAGTCATCAGCAGTGGCTTTAGAGTTGTAAGTCCTTCTCGATAGGTTGTCTGAATCTATTTTTCCCATTCCTGGTCAATACTTTAAACTGAAGTGGAATCCAGAGGGGGCAGCCAACCATTGATGTCCTCTGGCATCAAGTTTGGGTTATTAGGTCCTTAGGTTATTAATTAGAAGCTTTACCAACAATTGTATCTTATTTCCAAAGTTCATACGTCTCTGTTGTAAATATATCTGCAACATCCATTGTTGAATAATCCTTGACAACACAGCATTTTATTTAACCAAATGATATTCATAAAAAATAATTTGTAAATAAGTAGATAAATAATTAATGAAATACAATGTCTCTACTAATTATTTTAAATGTCATTTGAGACTAGATGGGGCAGTACTCTTTTTTTCTTACAGATTACCTTCCAAGTGCAAATTACAGCAACATCATGCATTGAAAATCAGACTTTTACTCTGCAGCCTCTTGGTTTCACAGACTTGACCACTGTACATATATACAGTCGGTGCAAATGTGAATGTGATGAGGAATTACCAAATAAATCTGATTGCAATGGACAAGGGAATATAAACTGTGGGATTTGCAGGTAATCTAACTATTTTAGCAACACAAGTTAAATATTTGCTGTTAGGTAGTCCTCAGGTTATGACAGCAATTGAGCACCAGTTTGGTCTAATGTTTAAGGCACCAGGCTAGAAAGCAGGAAACCATAAGTTCAAGTCCCGCTTTAGCCATGAAAACCAGCTGGGTGACTTTGGGCTCTTAGCCCACCTCACCTCATAGGGTTATTGTTGTATGGTGGAAGGTGTGTTGGATATGTGATTAGAATTTCTGTGTTAACCAAAGCGGTCATATAGTGCAACATCATATTGCTGTATCACTTAGTGACAGCAGTCTCAATAGGTGCAGTTGCCATTGTAACTCCAGGACTATTTAGGTCATTAAGCATGAAGAGGTAGTAATTCTGGGCAAGGAGTACAGGGTGATGCACAGATGTCATGAGGCAGGTGATATAGACGGTGTGTGCTGGCAAGTGTGTTTGGGGGTGTGTGTGCTATGGATTATGGGGTCCCTGGAGCTATGTGAGCTTGATTGTTCTCTTGCAGACATTTCATTACCAAACTAGGTAACATCATCAGTGCTAGAAGGCAGTGGAGATTGCTCTCATTTGATATATTAGTGGTTTGCCCTATCAGTGTTGGTGGGAATGGTCTTGGTGGTTCCTTGATTAGGCTGTTGTTTACTGTTAGCTTGTTTGACTGAGTTGGTGGTGCCTTGATTGAGATATTATTTATTTGTTGATTGTTGGTCTAGTATTAATCTTGGTAATAATTTCTGCGCATCTGGCTTGCTGGTGAGGAGGTGTTTGGGTCTTTTTGGCTTTTTGATTGTCTCTTTTGAATGGTATGTACAGATGCTGTTTATGTCTATGTACTATTGATATCTGATTTGTCATTGTCGGGGTTCCAGGAATTCTCTAGCATTTTTGGACTTGGCTTGGTCTAGGATATTCACAGTTTCCCAATTGAAACCATGGTTAAGTCTGTCCATGTGTTGTAAAAATAAGGAGTTTTCATCATGTCTTCTGAATGCTAGTTGGTGTTCATAGATGTACTCTGCTAGTCTTCTGCCTGTTATAGTTTTGGTAATGAATTCGATTTGTAGTTTGGTTTTCCTTTTTCCAGCATGTCTCCAGGAAATAATCTTCATGAGGGTTGTTGGCCTTTCTGTGTGTTCTGGTGTGATGGTCTATTCTAATTGTTCCTGGAGGTTTTCCACAGTGTGCTGATATTTGTTTAGTCTGAGGTGTGCAACCATGATCATGAGCCATATAATTTTTGGCTTACTTTCTTGGGTTATTTTCCATCCAGCTGTACAGTTTATTGGAGATTTGTATTTCACCTTGGTGAGCAGGACATGCACCTGGAACCACAAAGACCACTCCTACCAACACTGACAAAGCAAGCCACTAGTGCATAAAAGACAGCAAACCCCATTCCCTTCTAGTACTGATGTTATCTTCTAGCAGACATTTAGTAATGAACATCTGTAAGAAAACCAAGTTCAGAGAGCACCAGGGACCCCATAGATCTACCCTGAGGTACACATATTGTCTTTTATTCATAGGAGCTCCTCAGGGGGGAAAAAGTGACAGGAGCAACTTGTGGGAGTGAGTTACAACCTTCTCTGCTCACTACCCTGTTGACTTCGTTGTGGGAAGCCAGCAAGGAAGGTTGCAAATGGTGATCATATATGATTATTGGGGGCGGGGGGAAGGTGCTGTAATGGCCAGAACCTCAAGAAACAGTTGTAAGTACCTCTTGTTCAGTGCCATGGTAACTTTGAATGGTCGCTGAAAAAGTTATTGTAATTTAAGGACTATCTGTACATCAATATTTTCATGCAGTCTGTCTATAAAAAACTGTTCTCATAGAAAAAAGAAATGCCTGCTTGAATTTTTCAAGGCAAGGAACTTAACTTGAGAACAGTAAATAGTAATAAAAAAAAACATTTTGGGGAGGACTCATGGTATCCCAGTTTCTAGACTGATGCCTTAACCACTACATCAAACTGGCTCTCTGAGTACCTGAGTGCCTAGCAAATATTTCATACCGAATCATTTTCTTATCAAATTCACAAACCTTCTGGGTAATTTTTATTTTTTAACACATGCATACTATACAGAAACTTTTAAAAAATGTAAAACATAAACTTATGAAACAAAGTGGAAATAAAAAATATCTGATTGTATATACTTAGAAATGTAATACTTGCCTGAAGCCTTTGTGATTGTTGCAAGTGAATTCAAATAGCAGTTTACTAACCTGAGGAGAATTATGTAATCTGTACAGTCTGAGCAGCAGAGGCATCCATGGGTTGGGCTAAAAAGAAATTAGTAGAATAATTCTATGCCCCTCCATCCAGAAGTAAAATCCAGTGGGAATCCTTCTTTGATGAGTATATATGGATGCAGACTGTATAGTAACAGATTATAAATACAGGTAAAGGAAACTGTAGTTGAAAATAAGGTTGATCATGCTAATGTTGCTTGCTAACGCTATTCTTTGATGTTGAATATTTCTTCTCTCATGCCAGGTGCAATGCTGGCTATGTTGGAAAGAATTGTGATTGTAAGACTGGAGGCAAAACCAGGAAGGAACTGGAAAAAAGTTGTCGAAAGGACAATTCTTCAGTCATTTGTTCTGGCCTGGGAGATTGTGTATGTGGACAATGTATTTGCCATACTATGGCAGATACCAAAAAACATATTTATGGTGCCTTCTGTGAATGTGATAACATGAACTGTGAACTTCACAATGGTCTAGTGTGTGGAGGGGAAGGTAAGTGACTGATGAAAGCTGAATATGAAAATACCAAATTTACTTCCTCTGGCCTTTGATACTATTACTCCAGACATTTTTACTATAAGCTGTAAAACATGATTCCCATTTTGCACTCTATGTTATTTTTCTGCATTTTACAAAGATATATAAATATCTTTATATTTTTATAAATATATAAATATTTATAAATATATATAAATAGCACTTTGATCCACACTGTATAATCTGGAAGTAAATCAGCTGATAACCATATACCTGGGATGAATTTTTGTTTTCCTATAAACAAATATTGACTATTTCCTTTAGAATATTGTTTACTTCAATTTTTGAACATCCAGTTTGCCAAGGACAAGCTGTTCTTGCATTGAGGATCACTGCAGTGTTTTTCATATGATGCCCAGAATTCCAGGGCTTCTGTACCTGCAGTGTGTCACTTGTGAATGGTTGGCCATCTGCAGCAGAGTGCTGGCCTGCATTTTAACTTAATAACTCTTTCTAGATAATGTGGGTGTTATGTGTCAAGGAAGATGCAAAGAAATGCTTTTGGTCCTAACCTCTCCAATTTCTCTTTTCAGAAAGAGGTTATTGTGACTGTGGGAAATGTAAATGTAATGCAAAATATGACGGCACTGCCTGTCAGTGCCTAGCTTCAAAAGAAAAATGCCAGAATAAGTATGGGAACGTGTGCAGTCTCCGTGGGCAATGTCAGTGCAATACATGCAAATGTAATGGACGCTATCAGCCCCCTCTCTGTGAGGAGTGCCCAAGTTGCCCATCTCCCTGCGCCAGATATATGTAAGTGATATGGGAATTGTCTACTTTGATCCAACTCCTTATCATCACTTAATTTCACTTTGCTACTTGTAACGTATGGATCAATCAGCCTGACACCAATACCTGGAAGATTCTGGAAAAGATAATCAAATACTTAAAAATTAGCAAAGCTATTACTGGAAGCCAACATGAGTTTGTAAAAAAGAGATCATGCCAGACAAATCTTACTGCATTATTTGACAAAATGACTAAATTAGTGGACTCACAGTGCTACAGCCATAGTATACTTGGACTTCAGTAAGGCACTTGACAAAGTAGACCACAACCTACTTCTTGGTAAGGTAGAAAAATGAGGGATCAACAGCATCCGCCTGATGGATTCATAACTGACTGACCAACCACATTCAACATGCCATCCTCAATGGAACTACATTTAAGGTTCTGTCTTAGGCCCAGTACTCTACAACATTTTCATAAATGATTTTAATGAGAGGATAGAAGGGGAACTCATCAAATCTGCAGATGACACCAAGCTGGCAGGAATAGGCAGCACTTTAGAAGATAGGCTCAAAATCCAGAAGGATCTTGACAGACTCGAATGCTGGGCCCTATCCAATAAAATGCAATTCAGTGGTGAGAAAAGTTAGGTTTTATACTTGGGGAAGAAAAACCAAATGTACAGATAAAGAAAAGGTGGTACCTGGCAGTAACTGTGAGAGGAATCTAGGAGTCCTAATAGACAACCACTTAAATGTGAGCCAGCAGTGTGCTGCCAAAAAAGGCAATGCAATTCTAGGCTGCATCAACAGAGGGATAGTATCAAGATCACATGAAGTGTTAGTGCCATTTTATACTGCTTTGGTGAAACCACACTTGGAATACTGCATCCAGTTTTGGTCACTATGATACAAAAAAGATGTTGATACTTTAGAAAGAGTACAGAGAATGGCAACAAAGATGATTAGGGAGCTGGAGTCTAAAACATGAAGAACAATTGCAGGAACTGGGTATGTCTAATCTAACGAAAGAATGGACAAGGGATGATATGATATGAGAGCAGTCTTCCAATATTTGAGGAGCTGTCATAGAGAAGAGGGGGTTAACTTATTCTCCAAAGCACCTGAGAACAAGACAAGAAGTAACCGATGGAAATTTATTAAGGAGAGATGTAACTTCAAACTAAGGACAAATTTCCTGACAGTGAGAATAATTAATCAATGGAATGGCTTTCCACCAGAGGTTGTGTATGCCCCATCACTGGAAGTTTTGAAGAAAAAAATTGAACGGCCTTTTGCCCGGAATGGTATAGGGTCCCCTACTTGAACAGGGAGTTGGATTAGAAGACCTCCAAATCCCTTTCAACTGTTATTCTGTAGTAATGGGATCCTAAAGGAATATGCCATGTTTATTCCATGACTTCTAGATTTACTTAGGAGCCTTTGTTGAAGGTTACTGTCTGTCAGGCCTCCCTCTGTTCAAAACTCAAGAAAGAAAACCCCCAACTCCATTGATTTAGAGAAGAGGTACTTTTACTAAGTTTGAAGTGATAGAATAGAATAGATAGGATAGAATTCTTTATTGGCCAAGTGTGATTAGACACACAAGGAATTTGTCTTGGTGCATATGCTCTCAGTGGACATAAAAGAAAAGATACATTCGTCAAGAATCATAAGGTACAATACTTAATGATAATCATAGGGTACAAATAAGCAATCAAATCACATTAGGAAACAGTCAATATAAATCGTAAGGATACAAGCAACAAAGTT
>QLTV01001119.1:2610479-2645896 GCA_003457575.1 Thermophis baileyi
GGAAAACTTCTCGCGAGTTCGAGAAGTTTGATTGAACTCGCGAGAAGTTTTCTTTTACCATGGGCTTCTCTGGACACAACGCCAAGGAACGTGACGGAGCTACAAGTCCCCGGTAGGACGCGCGTCTTGCGGCCCAACATGTTCCACCTGCCAGAAATGAGTCTCTGTGAGACTCGTCACGCCACCGCCGCTGCCTCGTGGAGCAGGACTCTGCAAGGCCTGTTGTGCCCTTGCATGCACCAATGGCAGAAGGACCCCAGCTGTGCCGGTATGATGAAGTTTGCGGCAGTCCTGCAGTTCGTGCATGCAATGGCACAACAAGCCTTGCTGAGTCCTGCTCCACGAGGCGGTGGCGGCAGGGAGGGGAGGCGAGGCAGCAGCGATGGGACATGCAGTCCCACGCTCGCTGCCTACTGCACCCCCAAAATAATAAGCCCCCCCCCGATAATAAGGCCGAGGCCATATTTTTGGGGTCCAGCTGTGCCGGTAGGATGAAGTTTGCGGCAGTCCTGCAGTTCGTGCATGCAATGGCACAACAAGCCTTGCTGAGTCCTGCTCCACGAGGCGGTGGCGGCAGGGAGGGGAGGCGAGGCAGCAGCGATGGGACATGCAGTCCCACGCTCGCTGCCTACTGCACCCCCAAAATAATAAGCCCCCCCCCGATAATAAGGCCGAGGCCATATTTTTGGGGTCAAAAAAATATAAGCCCCTGTCTTATTTTCGGGGAAACACGGTAGGTATGCACAAACTTAGCAAATAGAAATGTATTAGTAGGGCCCATGCACACATTACAGTCTCTTCCCATCATTATTCAACACCCAGAGAAATGTCCAATCATCCTAATTTTCTCTCAAAAAATTCTTGTCCTTATTTTTTTAAATATGACAGCAATACATATTCTAATAAACAAAAAGTAGAGCTCATTGTAATAACACATACAAATGCACAATAACAAATTTAATTTAAAAATCCCAAAGTGCATCATTTTTACTATTCATGTTTTGGTCTTCATGTTAACAGAGGGACAGTGAGCCAGCTGCTATATTGTCAATCAGTCCTCAGTATAAAGGGTTAATAGCAATAGCAATAGCACTTACACTTATATACCGCTTTACAGTGCTTTACAGCCCTCTCTAAGCGGTTCAGAGTCAGCATATTGCCCCCAACAATCTGGGTCCTCATTTTACCCACCTCGGAAGGATGGAAGGCTGAGTCAACCTTGAGCCGGTGAGATTTGAACCGCCGAACTGCAGCTAGCAGTCAGCTGAAGTAGCCTGCAGTACTGCACTCTAACCACTGCGCCACCTCGGCCCTTAAGCAGAACTGATCTTAACTGAAATCATTTCCATTGGTTTCCCAACCTATTCAGGAATTGGCATCAATAAAATTCATTCCTGTCTGTAGATTTTGGTATTAAAAATACAAAGAGGGAGTCTCCAACAAATCCTAGGCTCCTAGAGAGATATCTGCTGTACAACTAGTTTTTATTGCTCCACTTCAGGTTCAGCTTATTTATATCATAAAATGGTTTGGAACGAGTCTCATTAGTATATTACCTCAGTCTCTATTCTCCTCAGTAAACAATACCAGTTGACCAGGGAGAGTTAATGTAAACCCCAGAGAGATCTCATTTATTTGAGGTTATCTCAGATTTGTCATCCTCCTGACGCAGAGCTTACATAGTATGTATTTTAATAAGTTTGGATTCTCTCAGCTTTACATCCTCACTTACAATATGCTATAATATGCTATATAAAATATAGATCTGTTGTAATGGTTCTGTTATGAAACTTTTTTAAAAAGCTTTGCTTCTTGTTTGTTTGTTTTTTAGTTCTTGTGTTGAATGTCTTGCTTTTGGGAGTGGTCCGTTTCAGAAGAATTGCTCTGATAATTGTTCAAATATTACTCTTGAAAGTAAAGCGCAACCACCAAGAAGTAAAGTATGCAAGGAGAAGGATTCACAGAATTGCTGGATCTCTTACACAATGTTTCAGACTGACGGAGAAGAGCACTATTCTATTACAGTCAATCCTGAGAAAGGTATGCTTAGTGCCACATCACCAAAAACTAACATCTGTTCTCCATTATAATATCTCTTGACTAGAAATGGCATTAGTGCTGTGTAATTGTTGGTCACAGCCAGTAACAGAAACAGATCTTGGCCTTCATTGTGTAAGTAATGGGAAAAGAGGCAACTTGTATTGTTCAGCATTTTGAGAAGACCTCATGAGGATTGTATTCCTTGTGATAGAAGACCCTATAGGAATTAGTGAGTCAGAATTAGTTAAGAGGTCTCCCTGATGGGATGGCGAACCCTGCCACTGACAGAATATGTGGCCTTTAAAGAGTTTCTGGCAATCTCATATGGAGATTCAGGATCTGTTATTTATGTGGGGAAAATTTTTTGAATTCTGCCTTATCTTTATCCATTAAAAAAATGTTTACCGCTAGCATGTAATATATGCAAACGGATATAGTCTTACAAAAACATACATACCGCTCAGTCAAGCACACATATTTTAATCATTTTTCTTTCTTCTCTTAGAATGCCCCCAACCCCCAAACCTTGCAGCCATAGTGGGGGGCACTATAGCTGGAGTGGCTCTTATTGGGCTCCTTCTTCTCCTGGCTTGGCGGCTAGTGGCAGAGTTGTTTGATCGCAGAGAATATCACAGATTTGAGAAGGAAAAATCCAAGGCCAAATGGAATGAGGTAAGGTGTTTAACTCTTGTGGACAGATATAAAGGAAGGAGACCACCTACTTGTGTCTTTTTCTTTCTGTATTTGAGTTATTAATCCGAGTAATTGATTACGCTTGGGGTATTTGGGCAGGCCTTTGGTGTAGATTCTATCCAGTGGTGGGTTTCAAAAAATTTTACTACCGGTTCTGTGGGCGTGGCTTGGTGGGCGTGGCTTGGTGGGCATGGCAGGGGAAGGATACTGTAAAATCTCCATTCCCACTCTACTCCAGGGGAAGGTTACTGCAAAATCCCCATTTCCTCCCAATCAGCTGGGACTCGGGAGGCAGAGAATAGATGGGATCGGGGCCAGTCAGAGGTGGTATTTACCGGTTCTCCGAACTACTCAAAATTTCTGCTGCCGGTTCTCCAGAACTGGTCAGAACCTGCTGAAACCCACCTCTGATTCTATCATCTTCCTGCTGTTTAGTTTGGGTTTTATCAAGCTGTTAAGTGAGTGTATGATTGTCCATCTGAATCCTGATCTGCTCTTGAAATATTAGGTTTTATTAGCAGCTAAAGGTTTCTGATGTTTTATTGACAGGCTGACAATCCTCTTTTCAAGAGTGCCACTACCACTGTTGTGAACCCCAGATTTAATGGCCAATGAAATGAAATTTCAGCAACAGTGCAAAGCACAAAGAAACTCTTCAGCAGAAAAACAGAAGATGAATCCATTTGCTTTTCTTAAATCAACCGTTATTGCCGTATAATATTAGTTATTTTTGAGAAAACCATTCTGTGGGTTTTGCAACATGATTCTATTCCAATTGTTTTTTTTAAAAACCGTAAGCATTAGAGAACTTTACTGCATATCTCAGATGAAGCACTCAGAACAACTAGGCCTCTTCCATTCATCACCCACACAAACTGTAGAAATTTAAATTTTCATTTGTGAAATTACCTAAAACTCTACTATATTACTATACAGTATGTAAATAAAATTGCCATCTGCCACTCAGGGAGTTCTTTTAATTAACAATTTTGCTGTTTATAAGGCCTATTTTAAGGTGAGGTACATAGTGAGAAGGTGATGAGCTATTACCACAAACTCAATTTTCCCAAGTAAGCACTATGTTGAATTCAAAACAATCAGAGCGGAGCAGCCAATCAACATTCAGTCCCTTTGCTTTAAATTGCTGAGATTACTACCTCAGAGGGCTTCCAGCACTTAACACATTTCTAGCATTGCTCTTTCCATACATATCGCCTATATGTACCTATGTGTATGCTTGTGTTTTACTTTACAAAATCAGGTGAGTAGTCAGAAAATATTGGGTTTTTTTGGGGGTGTGTGTGATATTTGATTATTGTGGAATAGCCTCAAATGGCTTTGGCTCATCCATGATTGTAGGTCAGCAAGCTTTGTGAGGTCTTGTCCAGCAAACCCAAAATTTTGTTTCTGGTTGTAAGGGACAAGTCCGAAGCTATTATCAAATGAATTGGAAAATCTATAAAGACTTTTATTCACCTGGTGCTATATCAGGGATCTGATGATCTGATAACTTTGAGGAGCAGATTATGAACTGAGGATGAGATTCCTTGTGCCAGATGTCCTGGCTGGATATCAATTGGCCATTCAAGCCCCAGTAATAGGATTGTTTTAAACAATAACATGTTCAGAATGTCTTGTTAGTCCAGAAAAATGAGTTTTTCCAAAAGTATTACCCAGTGAGTGATAAGACTGAGTGGTAACTTCCATTTTCCGGTTTAAACTTAGCAACTATATCAGCTGCTGAATATAGGAAATCCTTCTACTAAAAAAATACTGACAGGTCCACAAATTATAATCAGATAGCTTTCTTTGGGCTGTTGATTAGCTCTATATTCAAAGAACATGCTAAGTCATAAATCAGGCAAACCATATTATGATAGATGAGATGCATGAACAGAGTTCTATCCTGGTTTACCAATTGCATTAAACCATTTTTACTAGTTTGGTTAAATTGGTTAAGTCCATAGGATAGAAGCAAATGCAAAGCCAAGCATTATGAGACATGGTAGCAGATGAGATATTTGAAAGCTGTGTGTTTCATTTTTTATCTATTGACATATGTAAATCCTAAATTTTTGGCACTGTAGACATCAATTGCTGACATGATAGCACAAATTCTGGACATTACATGAGGAATAGTATTGTCACAACTCATTTTAACAAATTTTAATTAATAGAATGGTATATGAATTAAACTTCTTTGTGGGTAAAAAACAACAACCCTGTAATTCTACAGAAAAATATTTGTTTGATCAGGCAAGCTGATGAAACAAGGTAATTGCAGTCACTTTAGCACTCTATATTAAAGTTTGTCAATTCTCAAGATGCTAGGCATGACCATCCACAGGGAGGGAAAATAGCAAGACAATTGTAAACTAAACTCTCCCGTTTTGTATTAGCACTGCAACGTATAGGAGCAGAATTTGTGATGTCACAATGTGCATAGCATTGTTTTCAAAAATTTTTGGCTCGTTGCAAATTCCAGGCACTTAATAAGGTACTTGATAAATGTTGTTAATGCATCATTGAAATCAATAAATCTTTTACTGATTTAAACCCATTTCAATTTGTAATTATGTAGCCATGCTTGCAATTCTCAACTATACACTGATACCAGTAGTGGGTTCTAAAACCCTTTGCTACCGGTTTGCGCGCGCACACGTGCGCGTGCGCACGCTTCTGCACATGTGCAGAAGTGTCTCGGGCTGGTGGGTGAAGCCTCCTGCCGCCGGCTACCGGTTCTTAGAACCGGGCCAAACCAGGAGCAAACCACCGCTGACTGATACCAATAAAGCTCATGTACATTTCAGTTTGTGCTCAAATATGCCTTATGTGTTGAAGTAGTCTGAGATGTGAAGGGTTATTTGGTATCAATTTTATTTCCCCTTAAATTATGAACAGATAGAATTTTCATAAGTTTAAAGGCAAGCAGGAGAAGATTCAGCTGGGATTATATAGTATATGAGATTCAGGTTTGTAATCAGAAATACAACAGATTCAAATGTAGTTCCAATTTTCCTAGTACATACTCTCTGCTCTCTGCTTCACTATTCTTCGCAACTTTGGCCCCCACCCCACCTTCTCAGCCACTTCCTGCTGGCTCTTCCACCTACCAATCATCATAGCATCTTCTCACCAGCTTGGCTGCCTCCCATCTTTCTAGGATTGTCTCACTGATCTGCTCATTTCCCAATTTTCCCAGTGTCTTCCCACTGGTCCACTGCCTTCTGAACTCAGCATATGCATGCCCATCCATTAATCTTCTTGGAGTATTTCTGTGAACTTGAAAACTCTTCTGATCTTGGTATTTTTCCACCATATTTTCCAGGCATTTGCCTGCTAACCTGCCGATCTTACCATCCTCCCAGAACCATCTGCCTTAAAATCCATTGAGCATGATATTGAGATTTAGAACTTTGAATGGAACTAATACCGTATCATGCAAGCTGAATTTCACTGTTGCCACAAAACCTGAAAGACCCTCCAGATCATATTTTGAGGATGCGCAGGGAGATAATTACAGAGGAGAGAATCATTACCTTTCTATTGCAATTACTGAAACTGTTTTAGCAGAAATAGACAACTAGATCCCAACCAACAACTTTATTTTTTTCACCATACTAGAACTTGAGAAGAATGGAATACCAGGATTATATGACAATATTTTTTAAAAGATGCAGAAACAATTGAATTAGATAACTCCAAGCATTGCCATAATGATTATCTTATTGGATGGAACCAAAGATGAGATGGTAGAACAGTCTTAGAAACGCCCTAGCGTCTTCTGTCAAAATGTGTTGATGATGTAGCTGGGATATTGCAGATTTCTTGCAAATGAAACACAGGACAGCAAAACAATGATAAAATGCAAGGCATATCCAAATTTAGAAGCAGCTTGACATGTTCACTGATAACAAAATAATAGTGAATTTCTCTATATGAACAGGAATTTAGGTCTTGGATCCAGCATTCATCTATATCATATGTGTTTTTATATTTGAAAGACCAACTTCTAAAATAGAGACTAATTATTCAGAAAGCATTCATTTCTATCTCAGATGATTTCTGAAAGTTTTCCACCATTTTTAAGTATGTCTCCAGAAATCCTCTATATGAAAGTCAATTTTGGGTAACTTTCCATTTCTGAACAGATAGATGCCACTCACTGCTGCTGCTACCATGGTGAGGAAGAGGCCTCTATTGATCACCTTTAACAACAATGAAAAATTTGAATTTTAGTAAAAGATCTGAAAAATATTGCAGGGGGAAACAATTGCAATTATTTTGCCAACATTTTTAGTAAGACTTAAATCTGGCTATTTAAGGCTATTGTTCTGAACACACATCAATGTAAGTCCCAAAGAAATTTAGGTTTGAGTTCAACAAGCATTTCTTGCATCCTTAATTACCATTTTTATTTCTTTGTTATATTGCTCTCTGTTTTCATCTGTCCCTTTATCTCACCATGAAACTGGCAAGATATGGCACAAGGGAAACTGATGATGATGAGCATATAACCTTCTTAGTTCATTAGTTCTCTCAGAACTGTTTGGTGAAATTGGGCTCACATTCCAGGAAGGAAGAGAGTCCTGGAAGGAAGAGATTTCAGGGCAGCCTCAGATACCCTGCTGATCCTGAACAGCCTCAGGACTCACAAATTATAGCTAGGGGATTACATGTAGTGATTGTCCTGGAATGCGTCTGGTCATGCTCTCCATCCTGATGAATAAAGAGGGGATGAGTCGGGTACGACCTATAGGTCTACTGGGAAACTATTTGCATCTTTACAGTATATATAATTAGATGGTACTAGATATTCCAAATTTTCATCTTTATCAAATCTAAAGTGAAGATAGATATACTTCTCAACTTCTTCCTATGCATTTGCTACAACAATAAATGTTTGAAGTAGCTCAGGCAAATGAATGTGAATTTAAGTTACCTTATTCTGCCATTTCCATCTTTGCACAGCTTCATGGTATCGGATTCTGGAGAATGTTACCTGAAGGAGATTACAAAATCAATACAGGACCCTGGGCATATCCCAGAAGGAAAAAGTGGATAATCGGTAGAAAAAAATACATGAAAAATCCTGCAGTATTAAGTGTTAGAGTCTCACCATCAGAGGTGGGTTCCTCCCGGTTCGGACCGGTTCTATAGAACCGGTAGTAACTTGGCGGCCTGGGTCGCTAGAACTGGCAGCAACCCAGGCCTGCCACGCTCCCGAACCGGTTCTTTCGGCGGCGCCTATGGTGCCGCCATTTTGCTTTTTGCTTTTTTGCCTATGGTGCCGCCATTTTTGCTTTTTTTAAAGCACTGCGCATGTGTGAAGTGCCTGCGCAGCGCGGCACTGAGCGAACCGGCAGCGAAGAAAAGAAGAACCCACTACTGCTCACCATAGTATACAGAGGAATGATGACAGAGGGCAGGAGGGCATGAAGCCAATTGTCTATATGCTTTCGGAAAATGAACCACTTTGAATTCACACGTTCCCGCATCTGAAATCAGAAAGAGATAGATTTGCATTTGGTGGCATTGCCCATAATTTAATGGCCAATCAAGTATTCTTTAACTTACCTCTATATAATTATACATGGCTAAATCTGAAATTGCATGATCGTCAGGTACCCTCAGCTTCGAGAACATTGGAAGGCAAACGCCTAAGGAAAAAGCAGGGACAACACAGGTCTTCTTCAGAGAGAAACTTTGATATGCCACAGAAGATGCAAATAGAAGTTGCAGCTAGTTGCCATTCCCTGATAAGGATTGGTTGTGTGCTTTTTCATGTTTTATTTATAGCTTTATGAGCATACAGTGTCTAAAGATACAATCTGTGAAGTGTTTATAGTAATATTCTACTTCAATCCTTGTCAATTCAGGTTCTGCAAGAGATTGCAATAAAAAAAAATTATCATATTTTAAAAAAACTTTGCATGTCACATAATACCAGTGCTTGCAGTGTTGGAAATTTTTATAGACCATGACTCAGCTGCTGGCCTGCCACTTTGCTGTTGCTGATTAATAATGTCTACTGTATAATTTTGTAACTGTTACTTTATATTTGAGCCACATCATGTCACTCACTAAGGGACATTTTTTCGAATTGTATAAAGTTGTCTATATTTTTATACATATTTCTTAGGGTTAAGACTTTTAATAGCTTCACTATTCAATATTGTCCATATTTTTTCATAGTCAGCCTTTTCTTTAAAAAAATGGAATGAGATTACCTTTACACAAATTAAATTTAATTAGCTTAAAAAGTTTAGTATTTTAACTTCAAAAGTTTAGTATGTGTGCCTTGTAAGTTTTTTAAATTTATGAAAGGAAATACTTTAAGAATGATAACCTTGCAAAACTGTTTTTTTGTTTTTTTCAGGAAAGGTAGGGGGGCTAATTTTTTTAGTTTAAATGGGGAAAAACTTTTTACATAAATCATTGCTCATTAGCATCTTATACAGAAGAAATTTGTGATAAGACTTTTAGGTTTACTTGTATGTGTTTAAAAAATCAAGCAGGATTTTTTTTAAAGAAAGGAAAAAATGAAGTTTCATCTACTTATATTACTGACTTACATTAGACTTTACATCCTTTCTGGCAGGGGAGAAATCAAACAAAAAACCAGAGCCACAGAAAAATATAATTCTCCATTCCAAAGACCACCAACAATTATTACTGTATTAGACTTTTATACCTACAACTTACTGATCATACTAATGTACCATGAGCTGTAGAAAAAATATTTTTATGTAGGGGTTCCCTAAGACCTGAAAGTTTTTTTAAAACAAGGTTGAGAATGGCCTCAGTCACTCTCTTTCAGCTCCACCCCCCTCACAAGATTGTTGTTGTGGAGAAAATTGGAGGCAGGAGCATTATGTACACTTGTACAAAATAAAGGCAATATATACAGTATCCCAGGCATGGAGGAAGGGCACAGGCTGAAACAGGAGTTGGTCAGAATTGTTCCTTTTCATTTTTCCTGTATGCCTGTAATTTGCCAGCCAGAGAATTTTTGGATAAGAGCTTCCCACTCTTTCAAAGCTCACAAAGCGTGGTATTATGTATCCCACCAACAGGTATCACTCAGTGAAAGGGAAATAAATGCAGAGAAATCCACCAAAGGCTTTCTTAAATTGACTCCACTACACTCATTCACTCACACTGGCTGGTCTCTGTTATTGTACTGAAGCAGAAGAAGGGGGCTGGCTGAAGTAAGAAGAAGCAGGGGGTTGGACTAGAAGACCTCCAAGGTCCCTTCCAACTCTATTATTCTATGTTCTATGTTCTAAGCCTCAGCTACTAGAGCAGTGCAATTGATGCCGGCCTCCATTTCTGCTGACTGAAAAACTAGAGGATAATATGTTAATGCAGCTTGAGGAAGAACTCATGACCTTTATTCAGCACCTCCTTTTATAGAAAACAGTAATACTAGGGTAGGATAGGATTATTAATTTCATTGAACTAACTACAAAGCAAAGCAAAGCAAAGCAAAGGGCAAATATCTAATGTTTGATTTTGTCTGTAGAACAGTCTTGAGGCAGTTCCAGATTATAAATACAAACAAAATGAGATAAAATGAAATGCAATATATCAAATTATCAGAACACGCTCATAAGATTAATGAAAACCAGTTTGGTCTAGTTTAAAAATAGTTTGCTAAAAAAGGAATTTCTGCAGGCAGAGAGATCATATTTGTCATTGTCTTTAAAAAGTACAGTACATAACAGGAGGGGGACTTTGAGGCCCAAAACTGAGATGTCATGGGGTTAGCATAAAAACATGGAATCAATTTATACATGTTATTTGCTTTAGATCAGGGGTGTTAAACTCCCGGCCCATGGGTCAGATGCGTCACGTGCTGCCCACACCCATCCCCGGTTTAGCGAAGGGAAAAAAGTCCTGATATGACGATGTGACGATGTGAGTTTGACACCTCTGCTTTAGACTATTTAATGCATATATTACAGAGTAATTCACAATGTTACTCACAGTACACATGATAAAGAGGAGACCCTGGATGCCTTTTAAAACTTCTCATGGTAAGTAACCAATTTATGGTGTGCTTCATGTTACAATTCCTTCTTATCACTGCTGATGGGGGAAACAAATGTTTTCCCCACAGAATAATCCTTCAAACCTGTAGATTGTGATACCTGGGCCGTATCAGTTAAGTTATCTCAGAAAGATTCTTTCCATTTCAGGAACAATCACAGTCCTTATCTCCTATTCTGCTACGCACATACTTGTAGCACCTATCTGACTTTACAATCTGCCTAGCACACAGAGGTTGGGAGAGTTGATTCTTATGCAGTTTTGCAGAAGGAAAAGACACACCCTAAATATGTGGATGGGGGAGTAGATGATAGAGATACCAAATTCATTTCACATAAAGCCATTTTTAATTTGCATTTGGTAGAATATTGTTTTTTTCTATCTCATAGCCACTTACAGAAGTCATTTTGAAACTGGTCCATCAGCTCATCAAAGACTAGACAGTCTTCAAATCCCTGGGAGGGAAATACAAGGAAAGTAAGAACCTAATTTTAAGCAGTAAATTCTAATTCCATGGGTATTGCATTGGGGAAAACATAGAAATGTATGACCTAGTACATTGATGGCGAACCTATGGCACGGGTGCCACAGGTGGCACGCGGAGCCATATCTGCCGGCACGCAAGCCATTGCCCTAGCTCAGCTCCAGCACGCATGTGCGTGCCAGCCAGCTGATTTTCAGCTCACGCAGAGGCTCTGGGAGGGCGTTTTCGGCCTCCGGGGGGCAGGGGAGGGGGTTTTCACCCTTCCCAGGCTCCAGGGAAGCCTCTGGAGCCTGGGGAGGGCGAAAAATGGGCCCACCAGGCCCACCGGAAGTCAGGAAATGGGCCGTTTCTGGCCTCCAGAGGGCCTCCGGGGGGGTGGGGGGGGTGGCCGTTTTCATCCTTCCCAGGCATTGAATTATGGGTGTGGGCACTCGCGGGTGCGCGATAGCATGCGCGCACGCGCTTTCGGCACCCGAGGAAAAAAAGGTTCGCCATCACTGACCTAGTAGGTGCCAAATTACTTTTACAGTTTTCAAATGATAAGGTTGTCACACAGGCCAGTAACACCTCCTCAAACCTTGATGCTTTGTTCTTTCTGCTCAATTACAAATATTGAACTCAGAATTAAGAAAGCAGAAGTGATTACCTCAACTTTAATAAATCAGAAGTGGAAGGCATTTGAGGAGAAGGCTCAAAGGCTTCCCTCAAAACCTCAGAGGGGCCAGGGGGCAGGGAGTTTGGCCTGTTAAGTATCACTATTGTTCACAAAGAAGTTTCTCTATTGTTAGATTTAAAAAGAGATCAGTAAATAAGAACATCACTGAGGCTTGTTTTTACTGTTTTTGGTGAATTTACTGTTTTGTTGTTCTTAATCACTCTGGGCACAGCTCAGATCTATTTAATTCTTTGTTCTTCTCCCACCCCTATGATTGCTCTTGAAGCAGACATCCTTTGTCTTCTAGGCTTGCTAGCTTTCTTACTCCAAGACCTAGTTGTTCTTCACCTGGATTGCCACAAGATTAATTCCCAGAATCATGCTTATGATTTTTGTCTAACCCTGACTCCTTTCTATTCTGATACCTATCTCCACAACTTGGCAGAACTAGAATCTTTACTTGAGTCATCTTCCTGCTTCATTTACCTAGAAAGACCCATTTGCTGCATCAAAACCAGACTTTAAACTTATTTTCTGCTATGATAAAACAAGTTTAAAATTTTGTTCTATATCTGGTGTGGTTTTGACAGCTAGTTCCCTTATTACTGGTTCTGAAGAAAGATGTGAACTATGTCCTCTGTATTTTCCACTGTGGGAACTACAGTCAAGCAAGGTAGAAAATTTTCTAGGAAACTATTATTACTACAATTCCTATATATAGTTGTAGTTTTATTCCCCCCCACCACTAATTATTAAGCTTCTGATCAGTTTCCCTATGATGGTTATCACTGCTTGTTAAAGAAATACTTGAGGTATTTTTATTTAATTTAAATTTGGATCTAAAAACAGACTGTATCCTGTATAAAACATACTTTAAATCTCTGCATTTCTCCTTTCTCTGGAACTGGTAATTATAACCATTCTTCCTCTATTTCTTTTCCACTTCATACTTGTAATCTTCCCTTGAGGTCTAGCTTTTGCATCAGCATCTCAAACATAGCCAGTCCAGAAAGGAAAAAACCTGGAGTCTTGGCAGCAGAAGCTACACCAATACTCTACGCTCACATCCTGAACTTCCTACCATACATTCCTACCTGTCAATGACTACTTCAGCTTCAACCACAACAATACACGAGCACACAATAGACACAAACTTAATGTAAACCGCTCCAAACTCGACTGCAAAAAATACGACTTCAGCAACAGAGTGATCAATGCCTGGAATTCACTACCTGACTCTGTGGTTTCTTCCCCAAACCCAAAAAACTTTAACCTTAGACTGTCTACTGTCGACCTCACCCCATTCCTAAGAGGTCTGTAAGGGGCGTGCATAAGCGCACCAGCGTGCCTACCGTCCCTGTCCTACTGTCCTATTGTCCTCATCTATCTGTATTCACTTTGATTATGTTTATGTTTATACCTATACCTGCTATCTTGTACATGTTTGACAAACAAATAAATAAATAAAATAAAATAAAAACATATCACTACTCTAGTGCTATCTTTCATTATTTTTTGGTGGCTCCTTCTTTTCCACTCTTCCCATGCTAGGAGTAACATACAATCATCTCCTGTGTATGCAGTAACCCTTGTTTTTCTAAGCCAAAGCCCCATGGTACCTTGGTTCAAATTCCCCAAGGTAGCCCCAAACTAGACCAAACAACACAACTAGGAATTGAATTCTTCCGATGATTCAGGAACAAAAGTCACTATAAACAGCAGACAGTCACTGTGCAGCTGGAGGCTGATATAGAACTTATAGTCCCTCCTACTCCAAATCCATCATGTTCTTTTCCCACGTCTCCCTCTTTATAATGAAGTTTTTGCCTTCCTGTTCTCATGCTCACTTGTTAATAGATGTGGCATGTTTACATTCTTTGCATTCCTGCTCCAAGTCTCTCCTGCCCTAAGAAAATCCTGACACCATCTCACAATCCCTTTGCCCTAATTGCTTGGCAGCTTTCCCCTTCCTCTCATCCCCCCTTTTTCCTTGTTGTGTGAGCAAATGCAGAGGAAATAGGGCACTACTCTTTTTTTTTTTAATTGGCCAACTCCTCCTCCACTCCTTCAGATCAGCAATGAGGACACTTCTGCAATTATCTGAAACTGCTGCAGAGGGTGGAAGCTGATACCTGCAAAGAAGCGCTCTTTGTTGAGAAACACAAAACAACAAAAATTTCAGTTGCAAAGGTTCTTTGACTTACAGCATTCATGCCTTGGCCATAAAAGGGCACAACGGCATGTGCAGCATCTCCCATCAGCACGCATTGAGAGCCAATGTGATACGATGAGCATTTCACAGAGACCATTGCCTGAGCTGGTAGCACAAAGTAATCTTGCATCAGTTCGTGCCTGAAATTTCAAAGTGCTGTATCACTGATTAAATGCTAAGTAAACATTAACATTTGATAACTGATTGGAATATGGATATTTTGAAAGCTGCAAGGAGAATGGGAAGTGGGGTTTTGGCATAATTATTTCTTAGATACCCAACAAGTAGCAATGTATAAGTTCAGAACTTCAAAGAAAAATTAAAGATCACAAATACATACATACATATATATACATGCATACATACATATATTTCAAATGAAAAAAATTATAGGCAGATGTATGACTGAGCTCCTAAGGATTTTCTGCATTGTCTTAAACTATTCTTATTGTTGATCTGCATTATGATATAACATTGAAAAAACACCACCAAAGGAATAATTAAGTCCTAATATAAAGCAAAAATTCAACAAAATATACAAGTTGGGGTTGAAGGACAACTGGACTTGGTAGGTGGTTGTTTTGATCTTTACTTGCTTTTTTTTAATATTCAAACAGAGTTTATTTTTCTGAGTTAAACTTGGATTGCAGGACAATTTACAGAAAACCCATCTCAGAATCTTTTTTTTAGAGTGAAGACTAAAGTAATAAGTGGAAATTAATGCACAATGGTAAGCACTGCACAAAGAACAGTATCAATGACTTTCGTGTCTATCATAATCTCTGCGAGAGCTTTGCTCTGTCATGTGCAATAGCCCACTGATGCTTAGATGCTTTTATTCTTAGATTAGGGCTTGTTTTATTTTATTTTGATTTGATTTGATTTGATTTGATTTATAGTAGACAGATTGAAACTTACTCTCCTATTAGAGGAACTGAGTCTGGAAAATAAGTTTTGAAGAAATTCAGCACTTGCTCTCCCGTGGCAAGCTTTGCAAAATCATCAAAGGGCATGAAGAGTGTACAGGTGAATGATTTATCCTATGGATTAAAATGGTTAAATTACATGAAAACTTGAAAAGAATTTTGATTCAGTCCAATCCTAAAACTAAACTCCTTGCAAAATAAAGAACACGTATATACTGTATATGTTCAGTTTTGTCAAATTCACTTATTTGAATACACACACACACACACACACATATATACATATATTTATATATATATTTAAATTCTATAATTTTCTATGCTATTCCATGAGGCTTTCAGTAAAAAAGAGGGTCCCACCCTTTTCAGAGGTACTGCACTTACTTTAGGGGCTTCCCCCATTGTTTGATTGAAAAGGCAGAAAACTATAGCAATATATCTCCACTGCCAAACTCTTATATTTTATTGGCTCTGTTCATTGCTAGTCATCTAACTTTTCTGGCTGACAAAATCTACAGTTTTCTTTATATTGAGGGTGTTCCTGGGTGCTGTCAAAATAAATGCTGCTTTGGGCTACTGTAACACCAGTATAGCTAAGGATGACTTAAATCTGCTTTACTGGTGGATTGGCAATGAGCTGAAGATAATCTCTTAGGGACATAGGAAAATGCTGTTGCCAGGGCATGTTAGCACTATGATTAGATGCAAGTCGGGAGATACCCACAAATTTTTATGTCATCTTGGTGAACTTGCAGATCATTAAATGGATGAGATGTTAATCACATTTCAAGGATTTAGAGTCTATTGGTTTGGAAATGGAACAGGCATTCAAAAATGAAATATTTATTTATTGCTTGCCCATGTTTGGACAGCAACCATCAGCAAATGAGTGCCTGTGGAGTAAAAGAAAATGACATTTTAAAATACCAGCTCCAAAACTGTCTGTTAGAAACTAGGAGTGTACAAAATATTGATACCATCTGAGCCACAGGCAGAGAAAAAGGATGGACTAGGTCAATCTAATCTATCAAGTCTGTGAAGAAAAACAAGTTGAGCAATGAAGTAATCCTTAATCCTATCAGTTGAAACTAAAGCCAGAAAAGATAAGGGTCAACAAAGAGAGAGCTGATCTTTTCTAACCTCTGAACCACACACCTTCTACTCTGAATTACTGAAGGGTGACTTATTTTTCAGGCAGCCCTCTAGTGATATACTGTATAATACAGCAGGAGAACGTCTAAAGTTGGGAAAGAAAATAAATCCTTAGAACAGCTTCATTACTAAATCACGCCTGTCCAACCTGGATGGAATAGCAAAAGCTCTTTTTCAGTCTATTTTAAGAAATGAAATAGCAAAGTTGGTTTTGGCTGTCATTTTTTTATCTGACAAGAGGCTATCTTTTGGAAGGAAGAAGGGGACACAATAGGTAGTAATAGCTGATATTTAACTCTATCTGTTACACTCTTCCTTCACTATAAAAAATGACCATTCGAACCTTGTTCTTTTCTAGAATATGCTATACTGTAACACAGAGAAAATAGAAACTTCTGAACTCTTGTATACTAATCAAGCTTTTAAAATAGCAATTCTGATGATTGAAGTTAATTTCATATCTTATCATGTTTCCCTGAAAATAAGACCCTGTCTTATATTTTTTTGAACCCTGAAATAAGCGCTTGGCCTTATTGCCATGCACTCAAAAGCCTGATTGGGCTTATTATCAGGGGAGGTCTTATTTTGGGGGAAACAGGGTAGTACAGCGTGCAGGTGATGCTTCCTTTCCTCCACTTTGTGACTCCTCCTAAAATCACCCTTCAGGCTGTAATGAACTATGCTGGCAATGCTTTCATATAAGAGAGAACAATTATGAATGAGTGAATCCACTCAGGCAATTCAGTAGTTGGAGGAGTCAGAAATTACCTGCCAGTAGCAATAAGAGAGGATATAAGAATGGGAATGAACTACATGAACCATGAATGGAGTGTAGGAATGGAATTTGTATCAGTAAATATTTAGACATGCAGTTCCAGGCATGCAATCCATAATACTGTATGCTTCCAGGAAGTCAACGTTGACTGAAACTGATTGTCCAGACCAAATCCAGATTCCAGAATGTCAAAGATAAAAGATGCATTTAGGGTCTCTTACCAGGTTTGGCAGTGCAATCATCATGAATGTGTTCCTAGGCCAAATGTGAAGATAGTTTGGCTCCATTGCAAACTGAGAGACCAAAAAAAGTAATGGAAAGATATCTGTCAATGCCAATGTATCTTATGAACTGGGAACAGGAGAAACAAGTTCACTGTAAATTTTAAGTACCTACATCTCCATTTTTGGGAGGAATTTTCAGTTCCAGGTATCCATGTGGAATATATACTTGGCTGTAATCAAACCGTGTTTGTCTCATAAACTGCTTCCTAACTGTGGAAAAGGCTCCATCACAGCCCACAATTAAGTCACAGGTGACCTCTTTAGTCATTTGGTCTGATCTTTAAGAAAACACAAAAAGTGCTGACAGCACAACAAATAGATCTAAAACCAGAACTGTTCTTACTAGGTATACTACTGGGGAAATACAACAAAAGAATTATATACTTAATGTTACATGTAATAACAGCAGTGAGAAATACATATGCACAAAATTGGAAAAATGGAAGTATACCTATAGATGAAAAGGTAATAAAGAAAATATTAGAATGCGCCGTAATTGACAGGTTAATGATGGAAATTAAGGATAAAGAGGAAACAGAGTATTACTTAACATTGGACATTGTACAAATGGTTAGATAACAGGTGCAGAGATTAGTAACTTAATAACGAAAGAAGATTAACAAAATAGAAATATATCTATATCTATCTATCTATCTATCTATATGCTTTTTCTGTCGAGTCACCTGGTATATCCAACTATGGGAGGGAGCATATCGAAATAAATATATATATATATATATATGCATATATACTATAAGTAATATTACCATTGGACTGTACTTGACTATAGATTAAAGTGTATAATAACTGTGATAACTAGGACATATAAAATTATGTATATTTAAAAGAGACTACATTGTATAATTATGAGAACAATGGTTATAATCAGGGTGTATGTATACTTAAAAGAGACTTGATACAGACAGTACACTGCCGTTGCAGAAATGGAAACGTGATGTATAATAAAAGAAAATGTATAATAAAAAAGAATATCAAAAAAAAGAAAGAAAAGAAAACACAAAAAGCACCATTAGTATGTGTGCTCAGGTATAAATAAATATTGTGGTATATTGTGTGATGATTGAACATGACTTCTGTTTGCTTAGATCTCTCTTGTAGCACTAAGTTTAAAGAATGTACTTTTTTTTCTACTTGACTCCTTCAGATTTGGGGAAAAGGAAGTAAGTGAAGCTATTTCTGAAATAAGAATTTTGACATCCAATAGTAACTCTAAAAAAATTCAAAAATCCTGGCTTTTAAAATTTATATTTTAATGTAACAAATGACACTCTACATGTCATTAGATTTTATTGACAATAAAATCAGGTTTTAAAAATCAGGTATAGATTTCTGAGTCCTATATTCCAATATTATTCATAATGGGTTTTTGTGTGAGATGATCTTTTCAAATTCCCATTCAAATATGTTTCCATACATTTCATCTTTTAATATGAGAAGAAGAGGATGAAGAGGAGACTAAGTATTTACATAAAATTGGCACTTTACATTAGGGTTTATTTATTGAAAAAACTGGTAATCTCCTGAAAATATAAATTATTAATAATAAAAAATAAAATAGTTTAATAATAAAAAATAAAATAATAATAAATCATTGCTCAAGTAAATAATATATTCTGAATTCAGCATAAGCCCCTCCATCCAAGAGGTTATATTGCCAGGAGTTTATGAAGTGCAGTCTTCTGGTTGTTGATTAAACATTTTGTTATGTTTGTTAATTTGGGTTAAATTGTTAATCTTTGCTAACTTGGGGGTGGGGAACCTAACGATTTTTCAATTCACACAAATACAGGCCCCACAACAGTTGGAAAGAGTCAGTGTGGCCTATTGTTTGGGTTCTGATTAATGATTAGAGTGTGCTGGGAAAATCGGAGCCATTTGATTACCCTGAAAAGGTCAGTAGCCCTGAGTCTACATTGCAGTGAAGCAGTTTGTGCTCAAAGTATAACTTAACATTGGGATACTTCTCAGCAGCTGTAAATAGAGGAAAAAGAAACAACATGAAATCTAAACATTTAAATATATTTTTTCTTAGAGGTAGAATAACTCTTCACAAAAAATAGTTCTGTAATAAATACTTTTATAGAATGTACCGTAGCACATTTTCAAATCACTTTTTCTCACCCAGTCCATTCACTAAGATCCCTGTAGTATGGGTAATTTGGCCTGACACACATGTGTCAACACAAGATTTGACTTTTGGCACTTGGTGTATGATGCATCCACTCCACTTCCTAACTTTCTGCCTTCATCTTCTCAATAGCTCTACTTTGCACCACAAAGACAAATCATATGGTGAAAAACAAGTCTGGTGCACTCCAACATACTCATTACTTGCTCACTGTAAGCAGCCAGGACTCTACCAGCTCTGAGCAACTTTCTATTATGCCTGGTGAAAGTGCTGTTCTCCTATTCTTGGATGGGGGATGGGTTAGTAAACTCTACCAATATAACTTTTGCTACGCCCATTATTGCTTTTCTGCAGTCTCTTTTTTGGCTTGCCACCAAATGTTCGTGTTCTACATTCCAGCATGCTGGGCATTTAAAGCAAAATGACTGGATAAACTCTCTGTCTTGTAGTTACTGAGATGTTCAGCTTGCCTGAGCTTGTGGAGGTGTGTTACTTTGAAAGAGTATTTAAACCTAAGAACCTGGCAGCCGGTTGACAAGCAGCAGAGGGCTAATGGGTTTTAAGAGTTGGTGTCTTCAGAGACTTTATTGAGGTGCTGATTTTGAGTTCCCTCTCTCTTTCTACACAGCATGCATTTACTGCTTATAGTCTTTGCTCATGCAAAAGGAGAAGAAGACACTCATTTTAAACAGTAAATAGCCATTCATCCTTCTTATATCTTGATTCTATCTGTGTAATGATGATTCTACCTCAAACACAACATAATTTTAAATATGATAAATTGAGAAAGGATCAAAACAGATTAAGCCGCACTTACCAGTTAATAACTCCTTATTCAAATTTGCTCTATCTATAGAGAGAATATACTGTTTAAAAACAAACAAAAACAAAATAAGGCAGAGAACATTTTATATGTTTAACTACTGTATATTTGAATATAGCATTGTACAATACACTTTTTCCAATATTTTAGCAATATAAATCTTAGATTCTTTTCATGAGCAGAGGTTACTAAAAGTCCATCCCAAAGAAGTATCTCTTGATGTGGTGGAGGACCCCATATTTTCAAGAACTCTGAGAACAGTGCTGATGGGAATATGATTTCCAGAGTCAATCTTGTTTGTAAAATAGAAAGGGTAAGGGAAGTCACAACACAGACCATAGCAAGCGAGGCTATGAAGAGATGAAGGAAGCCAAAAATTAGAAGAAGCATCTCCAAATACCATACGTAGAAGAAGGCAATAGAAGAGCTCTTCTGTATTTTTTACCAAGAGAACCATATGCACATGGCTGAAACTTCAGGCAAGTTTAGACAGCAGCTGGTGAGACATTATCACCCCTAGGTCAGAAGGCACTGTTTTAGATACTTGGGAGGAATATTGAATATTCACAGGTAAATCTGGAAGTGATGAACTCACCAGACCAGAACTGCAAGCATACCTAGTGGTGGCACAGTGGTTAGAATGCAGTACTGGAGGGCTAACTCACTGCTCACTCCAGGAGTTCAATTCTGAGCGGCTCAAGGTTGACTCATCCTTCCATCCTTCCGAGGTTGGTAAAATGAGGACCCAGATTGTTGGGGGCAATATGCTGACTCTGTAAACTGCTTAGAGAGGGCTGTAAAGCACTGTGAAGCAGTATATAAGTCTAAGTGCTATTGCTATTGCTAGTCAGTGGTGGTATCACTGCTGAAACAATTGGAAAAGAGAATGTGAGAAGCATGAATCAAAGAAAACCTGAAATCATCAAAACAGAAATGAAGCATGCTACATTTGGTGCCTTAGGACAGGGGTGTCAAACTCGCGTCATCACGGCGTCGTCACGTGACATATCACGACTTTTTCCCCCTTCGCTAAACCAGGCGTGGGCATGGCCAGCACGTGACACATCCGGCCTGCGGGCTGTGAGTTTGACAGCCCTGCCTTAGGATTTTAGATGGATTGGATCTGGTCACTTTAAATCAGATGATTACATTATACTCTTCAGGAAACAAGATCATATGAAGGATCAGAATGGTAATGATGCTCCAAAAGGGCAGTGCTATATATCAGGGGTCCCCAACCCCCGGGCTGTGGCCCATTACCAGGCCTTGGGCCTTTCAGAACCAGGCTGTGGAAGTGGCGTATATGCACACGTGTTGGGCATCTGCACTTGTGGAAGCAGTGGGCAAGCATGTGCATGTGCACTCCATTTGCATAAGTGGTGAGCGTGTGTGCCTGCCATTCATGCAAATGGAGTTACGCTCGCATGGAAGCATCCCCTCTCCCCCCCACCCCCGCTGGTCCGCAAAGCTGGAAAGGTTGGGCAACTCTGCTATATATGCTTAGTTAACTCAATGCAGGACAGAAATGATATCTAATAGATATCATTTGGATAGAATTAGTGGATAGAATTAGTGGATAGAATAGAATTAGTGGATATCCAGCAACCATTAGTGTAATAAAATGTAATACCGTAGTATAATAAACTATTATAAATGCAAAGGTGAATTACATTTAGGAATTCTAAGGCAAATTGCAGGAAATGCTTAACACATCATCAAGAAAGCATGTAGGATTATTAATGGGTAAATAGAATATCAATATTTGAAAAAGGGAAAAAGCTAGAATTAGAGGAGAATTTGGAATGGGCAGCTGTAGTTATGCAGGAGATAGGTTGGGGGAAAAAGCTTTGCTTATTCCCAAGCGTTGCTTCATGCAATATAAGCACAGACTCTACACACAGGCATTACCAGATGCAGATCTACATCATGGGACACAGAAAATGGACAAGTGCATGCCAGCCAGCAGGATATTTCCAGCTACAGACTGTCACAGATAATGAATTTTCACTATCAAATATATGGATTAAATTGAAGAGGGTAATTTGCCAACAAGAAAGGAATGGAATTGACATGCTTAATTCATGTGAAACAGAACCTGATGAAGTGGGGGATGAGATAAAAGACATTCTGAAAACAAAAAACATTTCCAAAATTTCAAAGAAGAAAATATCCAAGTGGCTTTCAAAACAAACTTTCATGACAGACAACAAAGGATAAGAGCTTTGGATATCAAGAAGAACCAATAAATGTCAGTGATAAGCAAGAAACAGCAAGGTAAGATATCTCAATCAAGAATGCCAACAAAGAAAACTAAAAAAAATCTTAAGAAAGAGATATTTTAAGGTCAGATACATCATAATATTGTATTCTGTAATAATTGTAAGCCACCCAGGGTATATTGTAAGCCACCCAGAATCGTCTTGGCATATAAATTATATATAAATATATATATAAAGTTGCCATTAAGATAGAAATACTCTGACTAATTTGATAGAAGCAGATGAACATTAAACTGAACCTCTTCACAAATGAAATTGCAAAATGACAGAAGTGTTGGCACAGAAGGAAAATATTCAGGAACTGATTTCTCTAGAAAGTGAGGTACAAAAGAAAGTACATCCGTCATTAAACAAGAAAGTATCACTTATTGAATTATATACAGTTACAGAAGAAGAGGAAGTTAAAATAGCTAATAGCTCTATGTCAAGAAGTATGGCAGAGACTGAAAAAGGGTGGAATCAAAATAGTCGTCCAAAACACAATTTAAGTGGCAAGACAGCCGATATCACTCTGTTTGTTGAAAATAGAGAAGAATTGGAAGAGCCCATTTTGAAGGTTATCAAATCAAGGCTGCAATATTTTAGAATTGCTGTTGAATTTCTAGCAGAGCTTACCTGAAATTACTGTACAGTATAAACTATTTGTATGAATTGCATTGAATATGGGCCTCATCAACAGAGGCAACATTTTTATTTTCATTTCTAATCCAGTAACACTTATTCATCAATGTCTGTATAGTCACCCTATGATTTTTTTAAAAAAACACCCTTATTTTAATATATATAAGTCACTTCCCCAAATTTCACTCCATTCTTCCAATATGCTGTCACATTTTAGAAGAAGCGAGAGAGAGAACGAGAATACATATATAAGAGCAGGGATGATTATTATAGGCTAGATTAGGATAACTAGTCCACAGGTATATCTTTCTATCCTCTTCTAGACAAAACAATATAGCTAAAGGGAAATCTACTGTGCGCCATGCACTCCTGCTGATCCCAGCTTTCACTGAGAGCAATGCTAAAGATGGATGCGATATTGGAAGTGGCCTTTTGTGTCCTCATACTTCCAGGAAATAGTGCCACTGTTCATAATAGTAGCCGACTTTTCATTAGTCACATCATGCACAAGTATGCAAAAATAAAACACAAAAGTTAAAGGCTTTAGCTTTAACATATTTTGACTGATTTAACATACCTGGCTCTTTATTCCATAAAAAATTGTATATCTTTTCCCTGAGCAAGTGTGAATTCTCCTTCCCTTCATGGGGATGCCTTTAGACACAATCTGAAATTAAATTTTAAAAAAATTGTTTTAATGCTGCATGCAATTTTTGAATTTTCAAAAGCTTTATTACATTTGGGGGCGGGGGAGGGAACATGACCAGACAAAGGAAGTTTAAATCAGCGGTCTCTGAATATTGTTTGGTTTGGAAGCAAATTACTTTAGTTTTAACCTCCGTGGATTGCTTTTTGGAATCTTGAAATGTTATGGCAGCCCTTTTATAAAAAGCAAACATTGCTCCTTATCAGAGGCTGTATCATACTCTCAAGCCCAAGTGTGCCCACTTGCCTAAGAAGGTTTGTAACCTGGCTGTCACAGAGAAGAAGGGATGAGTCTATTCTCCAACGCATCTGAGGGCAGGACAAGAAGTGATGGGTGAAAGATCACTAAAGAGAGATCCAGTCTAGAACTAAGGAGAAATTTTCTGACCGTGAGAACGATTAATCAGTGGAATGACTTGCCTTCAGAAGTTGTGGATGCTCCATCACTGGAGGTTTTCAAGAATAGACTGGACAGCCATTTATATGGAAAGTTATAGGGTCTCCTGCTTGAGCAGGGAGTTGGACTAAAAGATTTCCAAGGTCTCTTCCAACCCTATTATTTTATGTTCTATATGTTCTATCTGTAGTGACTTGCAACGTATCTTCCTATCCTTCTTATTATTGATAATCCATCCAGACTCATTGGACACGAGATGGGCAGCAAATAAATTTCATAATTAATTAATTAATCATCGATCTCTCTAAAGATTAACAATTCAAGACTTCCCACAAAATGATCACTGGCCATATTCTACCCCTGTTCTCTGTTGCATATTGTATACATTTGTAGTTTTCTCCTGCCTGATAATTAAAGCATCCAAAAGGGAGATGGAATCCCTCTTAAATTCATCTGTTCTCATAGACAAAAATTAATACTTTCTCCCAGCATTTCAGATCTTCCTTCCATTTATTCCATTTTTTGCAACTGCCACAGCTCATGGAGCATTGGGCTGTAAAGGATGCTGAGAATTCACTGCTTCCCTAGATGTGGATATTGCCAAGCACCTTCTCTACCAGCACAGATGCCACTTCAAGCAAGACACCACAGGAGCTTTCTACACATGTCAAGTCATCCTGGAGCATCTCAGAAAGATTCAAGCAGATCCCAGAAGACAAGCTTAGGATCCAAAAAGATCTTGACAGACTTGAACAATGGGCCCTATCCAACAAAATGAAATTTAATGTGGAGAAAAGCAACACCTGGGAAGGAAAAAACCAAAGGTACAAGAACAGATCAGGCAAAACCTGGCTCAAAAACAGTAACTGTGAGAGGGACCTTGGAGTCCTAGTGGACGATCACTTAAACATGAGTCAGCAGTGTGCGGCAGCAGCCAAAAAAGCTAATACAATCCTTGGTTGTATAAACAGAGGCATAGAATCAAAACCACGTGAAGTATCAGTACCGCTTTGTAAAGCCTTGGTAAGGCCACACCTGGAAAACTGCATCCAGTTTTGGTCACCACAGTAGAAAAAAGGTGAAAAAAACTGTTGAAAAGTGCAAAGAAGAGCAACTAAGATGATTAAAGGCCTGGAGACTAAAACATGAAGAATGGTTGCAGGATTTGGGTTTGGCTAGTATTGAGAAAAGAGGGACTAGGGGAGACATGATAGCAGTATTCCAGTATTTGAGAGGCTGTCACAAAGAGGAGGGGGTCAATTTATTTTCCAAAGCACCAGAAGGCAGGACAAGAAACAATGGATGGAAACTAATCAAGGACAGAAGCAATCTGAAATTAAGGAGAAACTTCCTAACAATGAGGACAATTAACCAGTGGAACAACTTGTCTTCAGAAGTTGTGGGTGTTTGATCACTGGAGGTTTTTAAGAAGACACTGACAGTCATTTGTCTGAAATGGTATAAGGCAGGGGTGTCAAACTCGGTTTCATTGAGGGCCGCATCAGGGTTGTGTTTGACCTCAGGGGGCCAGGGTGGGAGTGGCCAGGGTGGGCATGGCCAGCTCAACGTCTCTCATCGAAGCTCCTGGAAACATCGAAGGACCGGCCCACGGTGCCTCTGCCAGTGAAAACGGAGCTTGGGGGGGCTGCGCTCGGCCTCCCCGGGCTCCGTTTTCACTGGCAGAGGGCTGCAGGAGCCTGTTGTGGCTGAAAACAGAGCCCGGGAGGGCTACACGTGGCCCTCCTGAGCTGTTTTCACTGGCAGAGGCACTGTGGGCCAGTCCTTCACTGTTTCCAGGGCGGCCCCGCTGCTGAATCCGGCCCGCGGGCCTTGAGTTTGACACCCCTGGTATAAGTTCTCCTGCTTGAGCAGGGGGCTGGACTAAAAGACCTCCAAGGTCCATTCCAGCTCTATTCTGATTGAAATCTTGTATTATATGGTCTATTTCACTGGAAGGTTCTGGAAGACTTTGTTTGGTTTCCTGAACTTGGATCTCTACCGGTCCATCACATATCATTATCTAAACTGTACACCATCCATAACATATTCCACTATGAATTATTGGCAGCCAAGGAGTAATGTAAGCCCATAATGGGTAGTGGACTTTCATCAAGCAAGACCAACCTGAAAAGTTAATGATTTAATCCCTGCAAGGTCAAACACAATGGCTAGCAGCGTGATTTATTGTTCTGTAGACAGTAAAGAAGATGAGTTTGATGGAGATATGCAAGCTCTGTTGCCAAGGCAACAAGGGGTAAAAGATATAATTATATATGATTTGCAAATGTTTACATTATGGTGGGCAGAATCCTTAATACTCTGCCCTAGAAATGTTATTAATAAATAAACAAATAGTCCTATAATCCACCTGCCAGAGAGAATGTTAGCTCTTTCTCTTTAAGGTCACCTGATCTTCCATTCCAACTGCCTTGAGAGCTTCCCGTCCCCTGTGAGATAAGGCCAAATTAATGCTCCTGCCACGAGTTACACTTGAACTACGGATATCTGAAAAGAAATGAAGCAGACGTTTATTGTGTTCATTGAGATATTATAATTGCTAGTATGAAAAATGTTCATAATTCCTTATTACTCATTTTCCAAATATTGACTTGTGCCAGGGTAGAACTATACAATTTTTCCTGTTAAGGATAGCAGAAGAATACGAATGGCATGTTTATTTATAATTTATAAAATTTATTGGCTGTCCATTTAATCTCAGGGTAAGTCTCTGTTGTATCTCATGATGGGTATCCTTTTTTTAGGGGGGGGTGTCAGTCTCTATATGACTGAAAACATGTATAATGAAATCAACTTCATAGCAGTTCCAAAGGTGCTTTTTCAGGAGGAACTGGACTTTCTTGTTTTTTCTTTGAAGATGTTTCACTTGTCATCCAAGAAGCTTCTTCAGCTCTGACTGGATGGTGGGGAATGGAGGGATTTATATTCCTTGCAGACAGCTGGTCATTTGCATCCTTTTTGAAGGTCATTGAAGCACTTGGATGTTTTGGCATGAACACCCTTTGAATGGTGTGGGAGTATGAACGGATTTCCAGAAAAATTGCAAACTACAGGAACCAGGAGCACTATTCAGGTGACCCTGAGGACACAGATAAATCTCCAAGTGCTTCAACAACCCTCAAAAAGGATGCAAATGACCAGCTGTCTGCAAGGAATATAAATCCTTCCATTCCCCACCATCCAGTCAGAGCTGAAGAAACTTCTTGGATGAGAAGCTTGAAAGAAAAAACAAGAAAGCAATTGTCTCCTGAAAAAGCACCTTTGGGACAACCATGACCTGGATGACTGACAATTGATACAGACTTTCAATCTCATAGCAATTTTCTGCTCCTGGGGGAATGGCTTTACACAATGGGAAGGTGAGGGGTTTCATTGCAATGTTGTTTACAGCATTCTGACTCTCTTGCCCTCCCTTTTTGGATGTTGATGGACAATGGATTGCTTTTCAAACAGGAAGATTCAATCTGCCCCTCCCCCAAACACTATTGATTCTGTTACATTCTCAGACTGAAGCACATAGGCTTCAGTCAGGTCCTCCATTCTGGAGGGAAAATACTGCCTGCTGCTTGGCTGGCCTGTCTGACAGCTCCCTATAAAAGGGCTGGCTGTCAGACAGGGCTTTTGCTGGATTGTTAGCACTTGACTAATAAAGAGCTGTTGTTTTGAAGTCACTCTGTCTGCCTCTTCCATTCACCCAACTTAACAGATTCCATAGGATTTTCTGACCTCCTTCTTGTGCCTGGCACCAGCCAAAGGAAAATATCTGGCCACAGAACTGCAGAAGGGTCTGCCTGTATGTCTTTTCCTCTGGGCCTTCCCTTGCACTTGTTGTTGTTGTTATTGTTATTATTTGAGCGGAATAGTTTTTTTTAAACAGTATTGAATCACCAGCAATGTAACGAATGAAGCTAGCATTTTTATCCAGCTTGATCAACAATAAGCAAGCATAAATGTAGCCACACACACCCCAGGTTGTGGCTATAAATTTCAGCCAACTATAGGTTTTAATGAGCCAAGTTCTTATCTCCAGGTAGACAAATCCTCTAAGTCTTCTAAGTTGAAGGCTGAATTGGGCATATAGGATAACACTCTGAAAACTGATCTCAGAAATATTATATTGTTTGAATTGCTTGGAAGGCTTGGAGAATTTGTTGTTGTTGTTAGTTGCGAAGTCGTGTCCAACCCATCGCGACCCCATGGACAACGTTCCTCCAGGCCTTCCTGTTCTCTACCATCCTCTGGAGTCCATTTAAGCTCACACCTACTGCTTCAGTGACTCCATCCAGCCACCTCATTCTCTGTCGTCCCCTTCTTCTTTTGCCCTCAATCTTTCCCAGCATTAGGCTCTTCTTCAGTGAGTCCTGCTTTCTCATTAGGTGGCCAAAGTATTTGAGTTTCATCTTCAGGATCTGACCTTCTAAAGAGCAGTCAGGGTTGATCTCCTCTAGGATTGACCGGTTTGATCTCCTTGCAGTCCAAGGGACTTGCAGGAGTCTTCTCCAGCACCATAGTTCAAAGGCCTCAATTCTTTGGCGCTCAGCCTTTCTTATGGTCCAACTTTCACAGCCATACATTGCAAATTATTACATTGGAGAACTAAAGGGATAGAATTCCCACTTTTTGAAAAGAAAAACCTGACAATGATAAATTGACTTCCCATCTAGGCTCTTGTAGACCCTGATTCTAGCAAGACAACTGACTATTTATATGATTTTATCTTCTCATATGTGACTTTATTAACATGCCATGCATATTCTTTGGCTTTGGACAACACCATTTCCTCAGTCTTGGAATCACCGATGCTGTATTTCTACACAGTGTAATATTTGTCACTCTACTTCTCCATCCTGAATACTGTATTCACAGGCAACATGATTGAACATACAGATTTTTCTTTTGCTTTTAAAATCACACTTGGGGTAAAAGAAAGATTCTACAATTTTTTTTACTGATTGTGCAATTTTGATCAATAAATTTTGGTATAAATTCATTGATGTGAAGTTTAGAAGCAGGTCCTATTGATCCAACTTGCAAATATAAGGATAACAGAGATGCTGTATTTGATCTGAAAAATCTAAACCATCACTTAAAGTATTATTGTAAATAATGCTAATTATCGAAGTCTTCTGGTGATTTAATACTATAAAATCTCCACTTCTGAAAGAATGAGAAATTTCAAAAACAGCATCCCAGTAAGATTTGCAGGCATCTATATAAGTAGGATTATCATCTATAATGTTCATATATTATCAAGTAACAGATCATACCTGATCTTGCTTCATACATTTCTACTTGGAATCCCCTTCTTGCAAAGAAAGAAGCACTTAGAGAACCCACCTGCAACAGAAGCATTGCAGTGTTTTTTGAGTCAAAAACAAAAATATGGTGAAAAGGATTTGGGAGAATGCTACATGGTTTTAAAATGCATACTGCATCTGAAGCCTTTTCTGTGGGGAGAATCAAGTCAACCAAATCCCCCCAAAATGATATATTTGTGTGAATCAGGCTGGACAAGATGTTGACAAAATGTAAATGTTGAGGGACTTTCCTCTACTAGAAATGTGAAGATTTTGATTATGCCACTTCATTGTTTCTATCACAATAATGAAGTTCCTTTTATAAAAAGAGTCATGAAATGCAGAGAATAAGGAAACTATTTAATCATTGCTTCTTATAACAGTCAAAGCAAATTGGAAAATATGTTTTTGTCTTGTTATAATATTTTCATTTTTATGTCATGTTTTATTTTACATTTATTTGTTTATTTATTTATTTATCACACAATCACTCTCAATTCTGTATTTAAGGCATATTTGTCTCTAGAATTGCTTTCTTTTTTAACTTGTTCAAAACCACAAATTTTACCAACTTTTAACAGGTATTTTTTTTATGCACAGAACCTTCCCAATTAGGAGAAATTGGCTCTACTGACTTGCTGCCATTCACATCACAGTATCACAGTTAGAAACCTCTAAGGAAAAGACAAATGTCTTTTATGGACCATATTCTAATTTCCATATTACTTTATCCTTATTTCTTTAGACACAGGGGAGGCTTTATACCTTTTAACAGTAACACAGTAATCTGTGTATCACTGTAATCACTTGTCCTTAATAACAAATTTCTCAGAAAGTTTCAAGAAGCTAAGTCCTACACAGAATCAAATTAAATTTCTTCCCAATTCATTTTTATACAAAATAAGTAACATTAGCCCCCCCCCCTCTCCCACACACACTTTCTCACTCTCTCTTTCTCTCTCCCACACACAAATTCACGCCATCCCATACTCAGCAGACATGGAACATCTTATGGTAGCTTCCTGATTTCTGCAGACTGGTGCCAATTAAAAATTAAAATGGTGCTCCAAAATACCAACAGAACTTCAGTAGCTACAATTTACAGGGGAGAACTGCTGAAAACAAACAGGTCCAGCATTCCTACAAATACATTTCAAAAGCCATTGAGAAACCCATATGATAAAGTGAAAACGAATTATGACATACTTGTGAGTATACATAGGTAAGAAGACATGAAAGCAATCCCTTATCATCACAGAATGTGCAACTATTTTCAGCTTAAACAGATTTTTAAAGATTGAAACATTTTCTGTCAAATAGACAAACCTTGTTAGGTTTCCTTTTTCACTCAAATACAAAAAATAGCCACTATTCAACACCTAGCAATGATGATTAAAATTTGGCTTGCAATTCTGCTCAGTGACCCTAATTTTGTTATATTTTTATAATATTTTAAAAGATCTTACCAATCCTCCCCCAATTATAGCTACTTTTTTTCTCTGTGTATTAGAAGAATCCATGGTTTGAATGTCTCCCCTTTGACTAGTCAGAGGAGTCTGTACTCTCTTCTTGCATTCAGCAAAAAAGGTTTGCAAGGGAGGGAGGAGAAAGAGGAGGGTCCGTTCACTTCTATGACCAACCGGATTTTGCAGAAGCAGATGACATTTTGACATCAGGTCTTCTTAGGTTGTTCATTCTCTAATATAACTTTCAACAGTAGGATAATAAGATGAAAGATCACCCCTTCCCCACTGCCTCCAAGACAAAATATTTGAATCTGAACTTGGGTATCTGTTACCTATACAGGTAATCCTCAACTTGCAACCCCAACTGAACTCAACATTTCTGTTGCTAAGCAAGACAGTTAAGTGACTTTTGCCCCATTCTATGACCTTTCTGGCCACAGTTGTTATGTGACTCACTGCAATTATTAAGTTAGTAGCACAGTTATTAAGTGGCTTCCCCATTAACTTTGCTTGTCAGAAGATGACAAGAGTTGATCACATGACCCCGAGACACTGCAACCGTCATAAATACATGCCAACTGCCAAGCATCCAAATTTCGATCATGTAACCATGGGGATGCTGCAACGGTACTGTGAAAAACGGTCATAAGTCACTTTTTTCATTGCCGTTGTAACTTCGTATTGTCACTAAACAAATGGTTTTAAGTCGAGGACTACCTGTAGAAAGGATGAGGGAATTCCTAGGTGTACTTCTCACTCAGCTCCTGTTGTGAATCCATTTTTTTTAATTATCAGAGTAGGCTGGGGTGTCTTTTTTTTCTTTCTTTCCAGTGTAGGTACTCCTAATCTGAACCTTTTGGAAAGAAAAAGTTCAAGAACGTCCTAGTTGTCAGCCAGACCATGGAACTGCCTCACAAGTTGTGGTATGCTATAATCTGGGTTAGTTTGTTTAACATGTGACACAAAGCACAGTAAAAGCAATTTATGACTTGTAATTTGTAAACCAATTGCGCTATTGAGTGCAATAGCTGACTCTCCAACTTCATGTGTTTTAATGTTCAGCCCCTGAAAGTGGTGTATGCAGCAAGCCAAAATTACAAAATGTGTCGTGTCATTGTGATACAAGATCTCCCTCCAACCCTTATCTATTTCCCTCAACATCACAATGCCAACACAAGGCGGGGGGGGGGAGTTGTGTCAGATGCATTCTTGATTTTTTAATCCCCCTCCCAAAATGGCCATACACTCAATGTTGAAAAGCAAAAATGAATCAAACACTTTATTCTGCTTGTTCCTTTTTGGCTATGCATGTAAAATAGGACAGTAATAGAACAAAGAAATACTAAACTTCAGTGTTTCTTTATCGGGAACATGGTTTATTTATTTTGACTTCTGAGTACACAGTATTTTAATCTTACATGAGAACAACGTAATAATTTATAATATAAATTGGTGAAACAAGCACAGAAAAATGCATTTATAGATACTTTTGAATGATTTAGTCTTTCCAATCACCCCATTAATTTAATGGTTGGAACTGCAATCCTAGGAAAAAACAAAATGTATCAGACTGAACAGATGCAAACAAAATTTTAAAAAATCAATTTACAATGCAATTCTGTAATTAAGGTTTTCTGTTTGAGATGTAACATTGGTAGAAAATTAGGTACCAGAATTTGAGTTATATTTGTTCAACTACAAATTCTTGCTCTGTTTCTACTTTTCTGTAAGGGTACAAATTGGTATTATAAAAATTCACAGTGCTACCACATCTTCTAAGCATCTTCCCACAAGCCCAATACCCAATCTTCTCAGTCTCTTTCCACTACTGCTTTTTTAAAATGTATTTACAGTATATCTCGCCTTTATTATTTTTACAAATAACTCAAAGTGGTGAACATATCCAACACATCTTCCTCTTCCTATTTTCCCCATAACAACAGCCTTATGAAGTAAGTTGGCTGGCTTTCATGGATAAGACAAGGCCTGAACTCATGGTCTGCCGCTTTCTAGCCTAGTGCCTTAACCACTACACCAAACTTTTGCCAATCTTCTTGGTGGTCCATAATCCCAGCTCCTTATTTTTCCAGTGTCTTTAATTTCGGAATTTACAATAACTGTAAATATTGTATGTTTCATTGAATGTCAATGTAGGAAAAAAATGGTACCTGTAAATTACACTGAATTTATACTATCATCCTATACACACCACTGCAGATAATCAAGACCATCATCAAATGATAAGGCACACAGCTGGGTATAAGATATCTCAATTCCCATTTCACATACACTCACAATACAAAATGGAGAACAATACAAACAAACAAACGAACAAACAAACAAAAATAGGCTGTCCTACAACATCCAGCCATAAATTCAGACTTGGACTTTCATGCATGCCTCTGCTGCCACCTAGTAGTCATCTAAGGTTTGCAGCCACAATCTGAGAGCCCTAAAGGAAAGGACATTTGGCCTGAGAGTATTGACTTCCCATTCAAGAACTTGAGCTATCACTAACATCTGATCTTCTAAAACTTTAACATGGATTCTGTCAAATCACTCAAGAGATCATTACTGAAGAACTTCAAGCCTCACATACACAGATGGGGATGCTCAGACACAGGCATTGCTCAGGAGCAAATTCATGCTCCAAAGCAGAACTCATAAGTGGAAACTTGAGGGCCATTCATGTAATCCTTGACTTACAACCATTCATTTAGTGACCATTCAAAGTTACAGTGGCACTGAAAAAAGTGACTTATATTCAGTTTTCACACTTATGACCGTTGTAGCACCCCCATGGTCATGTGATCAAAATTTGGGCGCTTGCCAACTGGCATGTATTTATGACAATTGCACTGTTCTGGGATCATGTGATCACCATTTGTAATCTTCCCAGCTGATTTCCAACAAGCAAAGTCAATGGGGGGAGCCAGATTCACTTAATGACCATGATTCACTTAATAACTGCAGTAATTTGTTTAACAACTGTGGCAAAAAAGGTCATAAAATGAAGCAAAACTCACTTAACAACTTCCTGGTTTGTTGCTGGTTTTGGTAGCAAAGTGTCATGAACAAAAAAACACAATTTCATTCCATTTGGGGGAAAAACAAAGATTCAGAAAGGATTGTTGATGTTTAAACATTAAGAAACCAGAGCCCCCCCAAAGCCTGGACTTGCCATCCTCATTTGTTTCCATGACATCCATGGTAACTCCTAGCTGATAATTGGAAGATTGCCTGCTGCTTGTATCACTGTTGTAACTCTTATCCATATACCCATCCTCTTGCTATATTTGATAACAAGTGGCCTGAACCATCAGAGAAACTTTCTTTTCTGCAATATTGCATGCATAATACTGAAGCGTAGATCTCGAGAGACAGAATAGTTTTGAGACTGATTGGAAGGACCTCTGCAGAGGTGGGTTCCTACCGGTTTGGACCGGTTCTATAGAATAGGTAGTAACTTAGCGGCCTGGTTGCTCGAACTGGCAGCAACCCAGGCCTGCCACGCCCCTGAGCCGGTTCTCTTGGCAGCGCCGTAGGTGGCGCCATCTTGTTTTTTTGCTTCTGCGCATGCGCAGCTTTTTGGTACTGCTCATGCGCGCGCACCCACGACCCGCCAGCGTGGCGCATCCCTGAGCGAAGCGGCAGTAGGAAAATCCAGAACCCACCCCTGGACCTCTGTTCCGAAAATTGCTTCTAATTGCCAGAATTTCATAAGAAATACAAATCTTATTCAGGGACTTGAATATGGAGAAAAATTCAAAGTTAGGGGAGGATGGGTAACAGTCAACCCTGCTGCAATTTCTCCAACTGTCATGCATGCTTTAGGCGATAAGTCTGAAAGGTAGTTCTAATGTTTACTTAAAGGCAAATACAGCTGTCAGTACAATCTGGACTCCCCTTTATTTAGGTCCTGGATCATGCACAGAGCTGTACATGCATTCAAGGAAGGACAGGTTCAGTTCCCTTTCAGATCTCTTGATTAACATGAGGAGGTTGGAGAGCTCTCCACTGACACAGGAAAATGATTGAAAGGGATTTTGATCTTGTAGAACTACAGCTGAATATAAAATGTAGAATTGTCATTAGGTCAAGGATTTTTTCAGTCTCTGAACAGACTGGATCTACTGTTGAAGTAAATTCACTGGTTGGCAGCATTAACTTTTTCCCAGGACTCCAGGATTTAAAACAGTTCATTTAGTGACTGGATGGCGTCAGGATGGTTATACTCTAGAATCTCTATCTCTGTATCTATTAGATTAGACGATTATAGCCAGAGGTGGTATTCAGCCGGTTCGGACTGGTTCAGGTGAACCGGTAGTGGAAATTTTGAATAGTTCAGAGAACCGGCAAATACCACCTCTCGCCCCCGCCCGCCTGGTT
>QLTV01001119.1:2648467-2658546 GCA_003457575.1 Thermophis baileyi
TCTTCTCCTTCTCTCCCTCTTCCCTACTTCCCTCCTCTCCTTCTCTCCCCTCTTCTCTACTTCCTCTTCCTCCCTCTTGTCCTTTCCTTGAGTAAATCTAATCATAATCCATTTCATGTTTAACAGACAGGTAACTCAAATTCCTAACTTCATTTAATCACCGGTGCTACTCTTAGACTTATATTTTCCCAACATCCATATTTCTCCATATATTATATTTTTCTAGGTATATTTACTACTGTCCTAATGCTGCCTCCTTTGCCACCTATTTTTGTCGCCTGGGTCTACCACCTTTAATTTTCTACTTTCTTCCAATTTGATCGCTGTTACTTATCTTCCATACATGTTCATTATCTCTTGTACCTCATTTCATTTATCCTTCAAATCCATCCTTTTTTGTGTTTTTAGTTTTGGGCCATACTCCTCCCTTTCCTTAATTTTTATCTTTACTCATTTTATTTTTATTCAGTCATCTCTGAATGCCCTTAATTTCTAATCTCTTTTACCTTTTCAAGTCCCCCTTTCACCTTTATTACTCAATTTCTCTTATTTTAACTTATCCTCAATATTTAAACGAAATCTAACCTTGCCACTACACATCCATCCATTGGCTGGTAACACCACCAACTTATTAGTCTGTTCCATTCCAGTTCAAAATCTTGTTATCTTCCATCACCATAATAAGTCAAAATCAAACACTATAACACAATATACACTCCTTTCAAGTTCTCACAGTTCCAAGTTATCTTTGTGAGCAAGGTCAATCCCCACAGCTGCCAGCAAGTTTTTTCCTTTTTTTTTTCCTGTCTTTCCACAAGCTGTTGTAATATTTTCTTTCAACCAGCAGATGACGTTGCAGGATTCCCGATATAACAAACCAGTTATTTAACAGAACTCTCCAAAATGCTTTAAATCAACATATGCGATATTTTCTTCAAATTCATTATTCATCCACATATGGGATACTTTCTTCAAATTCATTATTCTTTTTCAAATTTCTTTAATTTTCACCAAGTCCAATTGCAAAAACATCAGCAATCTTCTTGGGCTTTAATCTCCATTCATCCAACTCTCTCTATGGTATTCCCAATTGCTAGATAGCTGCTAGTTTCCGCTCTGGGATATCTTTTACTGTCTCATTTTAAATCTTTTTTATCTTTAAATTGGCCACACTCACCCAGCTTCAGTACTTTACTTCCACACCGCTCCTGCACAAACACTTAGATCTTTTCACCCAGGCAATCCAAACTCTTTATTTCAATCATTCCGTTGTGGCCGTCTCAGCTAATGGCGACGAGTCACCTTTTTGCAGCTGCTGGTCGGGAGGCTGGTGCCGGCTTCCTGGGGGGTTTGCAGATCCCTCTGGACCACCGACCTGTGCCTCCCCTCTTCACCACCCCTCCAGGGCAGCTCCGACCTGGTTCCAGATGGCTCCAGGTCCCCGAACAACTGGAAATTCGGCATTTTCCTCGGAGGTTCCAAGGGAAACGTCCATGGTGCCGAGACGTTGGCCACGCCCCCTCTGGAAGTTGTTTGTAAATCTCCCCAAAAGAGAGAGGGGAGGAAGTTCCGCCGCCGTCCAGGATGATTTTATAATAAGAGAAGACCTGGGTACGTTTTTATTACACAGCCTTTCCTAACAAGATTGATTTTTGCTTGTATCACTGTTGGTCTCAATGAGCAACTCATCTGCCTTTTGGTGCTATGCAGTTAATCATGCATTGCTTAATTAGTTTGTTAAGTCCCTATCTCTTCCGAGAGCAAGATAATTATGTTTATGAATTGCTAATATCACCCTCCTGAGTAATTCCCTTTGGAGCACTTTCCATTTTGACAACTTAGGAAAGAAGTGTTGTCTTTTGGGTTTACCTGAATGAAATTCAGGTGTAGGCATCAGGGGAGGGTTAATTTGAAAATGAGCAGTAAAAGAGAAGCACGTTTCTGTACATAACAGAAAGGAAAGGAAAGGAAAACATTGAGAAGTGTTGAGAAGCTGAGGGGTGTGTGTGTGAGTCAGGGAATTCCAGACCGGAAAGATTATTTTGTATTCCAGTTAAATTAGAAGTGGTTCTTTGTGAAAGATCTGTGAAAATTTTGGAAAATTGCAATAAGGCCCAAGAAAAAAAATATAAAGCAGAAAGATTTAATTAAAGGAGAAGAGAAAGAATGGTAAGACATCCACTAACTGACTGCTTTGAAAATGCCTTTCAAATGTGTTTTCAATTGTAGGATTGGAAATATTTGCTTGACTGTATGCTTTAATGTTAAAAAAGAATCTTTATCAGTATAAGCAGAGATGTATTCTTCAAGCTTTAATGCAGTTGCAAAAATCATTGTAATAAACTGAATACCACTGTAGAACATCATTTCTCACAAAAAATGCAATTTAATGGACAGTAAAGTAAGATTTTACACAGACAAGAAAAAATGTATAGAATAGGTGGTGCCTGGCTCAACTGGAAGTAACTGTGAGACGGATCTGTGAGATAGAAACTTATCAAACAAATCCAACCTAGAAATAAGAAGACATTTCCTGACAGTGGGAACAATTAATCAAGAAATGGGATGCCTTCAGAAATTGTGGGTATACCATCACTGGAGGTTTTTAAGAAGAAATTTGTCCATAATAGTATAGGGTCTCATGCAGTGGTGGGATTCAATTTTTTTTACTACTGGTTCTGTGGGCGTGGCATGGCTTGGTGGGCGTGGCAGGGGAAGGATGGCAGGGGAAGGATACTGTAAAATCTCCATTCCCTCCCCACTCCAGGGGAAGGATACTGTAAAATCTCCATTCCCTCCCCACTCCAGGGAAGAGAATGGTGATAAACAATATTTGGAAATGTACATCAGGTCTTCTGATAGCAAAATCTCATCTTATTGGCTAGTATCAAGGGGAAGATGACTTTGAAAAAGCTTCCTCTTTCACCATAACATGCAAGACGAGGCCAGGACTGGCTGGGAGGGGAGGGGCGAGGAGAAGCCAGCCGAGGCGCTCCTCCATGTGAGTGACATCGAGTTAGCCACGCCCACCCAGTCACATGACCACCTAGCCACACCCATCCAGTCACATGACCACCCAGCCACTCCCACCCAGTCACATGACCATCCACCAAGCCACGCTCACAGAACCGGTAGTAAAAAAATTTGAATCCCACCACTGATTATAGCTGTAGTCTAGCAAGATTTGTTTCTATTACATGTAAGCAAATAAAGAAATGGAGTCAATTGGATTTCACTCTGTTGTCTTTGGGCTTGGGCCTGACACTAAAGAACAATAATGTTTTCAGATAGCAAAGAAGGCTCCAAGCCACTCTTGTTGAGAAGCCTTAGCAGTTTTAAACTTTGGACATTCTGCACATATAACCCAGGATTATTTAACGTGCACAAAAGAAAAGGGATGATGACTGCCTCATAGCTTCTCTATTATTTTGTAACAGAAGAATTTCTTTGTGAACAGCCAGCACAATAATTTTGATATCTGGGACCCCCTTTTCTTTTGCATATGATGACACTCTTGCTAGCTAAACCTCAACTATTTTCTTCCTATTCTGTCTCATAGAGCTTGTTTTGCTGCTCCTGATTCCAAGCCTTATGCCCTAGTCAATGCACCTTTACAACAGTTCTGGCTTCCTTACTTTTATCACTCTCTTTGTTTGTATGACCGAACGCTATTTCCATTGTTTGAGAAGATTTGTGCCACTGTGCTCCATGCTACCCCTTCTTCCCTGTTGTTGGGTAATTTCCCTTCAACTCCTAGTTGGACCACTCCTGCAGACAGCCTTGCAGTGAAAGGCTCTGTTGTTGACATGTTGTTAGGTGGATTGAACAATGCACAAAGGTGTCTCCATCACTTCCTAATTATTATCATACGACTGCTATGTAACTCATAGCTTCCAGTATGGCCATGGATGCTGGCACTTTTCCTTATTTTCCCATGGCATTCTTCCTCCTCTTTCATGCCTGTGACATGAATGAACAGGATATGGTGCACAATATTTATCACGTAGTATAGCTCAAATAGAATTGATGCATAAGACTGTTGTATCAGGTGGAAATTTTATGCTCACTGCAAACCCTATGTTCTCAGCAAATGTGCATAATTTCTGTCTGTCTGCAGCGAAGTGAAGTATCAGATGAGAGAGGTCCAATGCTTTTAATTAGGTACTCATTGTCCCTTTGCAAGCCACCTGTAAGAGAAACCAGTTAGCGTGTGTACAATATTTAAGCAAGGTAATAGTATACTTCTACAGTGATGGAGGGGTACAAAGAAAGGAACTAAAAAACTAATTTGAAAAAAGAGTTTATATATGCTACTAAAGTTCTCTTTCCTTCTCTCTAGCTCCAAAATCTTGCATCTCAGATAGTTTCATGAATAAAATCTTTATAGTGTCAAGAAGTTCATTAATAATTGAAATCAATTACATAATGTGTCTATTCATTATGTTTTACTATTTACTATGCCTGCATCATAGGCTTTCTATAAACCACACATTTTTCTATTACTGTATAAAAATATAAAATAATTTTTTTATAAAGGCAGCATACTAATCTAATTTTAAAATTAAAAATCATAGGAATAGCCAGAGGTAGAATGATAAACTGTATAAGCTATTCATCATCATCCTAATTCTGGCAGAAAATAAAATATGTATCCAGAAAAATTATTAAAAATATAACTCTAGGTGCTGACGGGGCCATTCCAGATAAAAGAAAATTTTCTTAGCTTATTTTGGGGCCAATATTTTATCTGGAATCATTCAGAACACCCATAATACACTCTCCAATCCATTCTCTACATTCTATTTTCATTCACATTCTGAACTCAGCAAATATTGCTACGCAGTTATGGTACCTAACACATCAAATTCTGTAGTAGAATCTGTGGGAACTTACAGCTTTGTCTTTATAAGCTTACATTATCTAATATGCAGATTAGTTCTCCCTAACAGGAGTTCTCTAAACCAGCCATTCCAGGAGAATCTTACTACAAAATGATCAGCTGAACAAATAGAAGTTTCATGCAAGAAGATGTAACCAGAACTCCTATGCTGTACAGTAATTGGAAAAAGATGCTTGCTTACTTTCCTCCTCAATAGGTGATACAGATTTGGAAATGTCCAAACTCAAGCTTCGAGGGGTGTTGGGCTATAATTCCCACCATATCTAGCCAACATGTTTTTACTCCTATAAATCTAGAGGGGACTTTCCTAGATTCAGGATTGTTCATCTTTATCCTGCCCTCACTTTATGAAAGCAGAAAACCTCAACAAGGTTATGAGAGAAGCCCGACAGGGCAAGCTGAGGAACATCACTGTTATGTGGCAATTTACTGTTAGTTGTGCCTAAAATCTCAAATCTATTGAGTTAGCACTTAGCAGGCAGAAAAGGGCTAATCTGGCATACTGACGTAGCCCTGATATAAATACAGGAAGTCTACACTCAAATTACCTTTTCTAGATTGTTGCTATGGAATCTACAAACCCGAAGGTAATCCAAGCAGTCTGTGAGGTGGCACACTTTGGGAAGGAAAATGTGTAGTTAGAAATATATATTTACCCAATGATCTAACTTTATATGATTTATCTAATTTTTCCTTTTTACTGCACTTTTGAGCAATTGAAAGTAACTCATATATGACTTGCTATAGGGAAACTTTTCAAAGGCTACAAAGGCCTAACATCTGCTTAGAAAACTGACATGAGACTGGTACAATGGAATATAACAGAACTTGCTATTCCTGAAAAGCTGACTTTTGATATTTCACAACTTATTGTTGTTTCTCTGTGATTCTTTTTGGCAAATACATAAAGAAATATACCTGAACTGGAATACTGTAAAAAGGGAACAAATAGAACAAATGTCTTAGAAAACTTCGAAACCAGTTTTCCTACTGTGGCAAACTCTTGACTTACGTGTGTGATGCATTAACTGGAATGGGCAGATTATGTACTTCAGATGGGAAACCTTCCAGTTGTGGGCTAAGGCCAGGTTGCAGAACTAATGGCCACATGGGGAAGCCACTTTGAGAAGGAATAACTGGTGCTCCTAAAGATGTATAGTGATGATGATGTACAGTTGATGGTCGTGATTTCTCCACTCTTATTGGAATAGGAGCAGTAAGCTGCAGATAATTTTTTAAAAATCAGGATAATATATTAAATACATCAAGTCAAATGATGCCATGATTTCGATACTGATTTGAAGCTTATAGTTTAAAATCCATTTTTTCTCCTTTGTTTCAGACTCACAAAATACATTAATAAATCAGGGACAAACTCACTTCCCACCATAATAAACTCCACTGAGGGAGGGCCAACCTTTCATGTTGGAAGAAGCATAAAACATTTCATTCTATAATGCTTTCACTTGTTTTGATTGGAAATGCTAATATACTTTTGAAGTTTGCCAAAACTACTATACTTGTGCATGCAGTTTCAGTACTGAAATTTTTAAGTATTGTAAAGCTTAGGTTTCAAATTGGGAAAAAAAGGTGAAAAAAGGGTCAGATACAGGGGAAATTGCCTACAGAAATTGCTAGTCTCCCCCCCCCCCCCCCCACACCCAGCACAGAATGGAGTGGAAGGGATTATAAGAAGTAAGCAGGCACACAATGGGGAATACAGCAGGCTGTTTATGTAGTACACTCGTGGCTCCTGGTGCCAGTGCATTCCTTTTGATGTATATTCCCCATAATGTGCCTTCTTACTTACTCACGTGTAATCCCTTCCTCTCCAATGATTGTAACTAGAAACATGAATTCCCTTCTTGCTAATTATCCCAGTGTCGGGCTGAGCATTTCAGAGGTGGGGGAGTGGGGAAAAGGAAAGCACAGTCCCGCTTGTGTGATTTGCCAGTTAGCCACCACTCTGCTTAATGACAGAGCGGCCAGTCCTAATTGTAGTCCCTAAATGAGAACTATCTGTACACTATAATCCATCCTTTTAAGAATCTCAATTCGAATGACACTGACCATTAAAATGATTAGCACACATAAATGTACAGATATGACTCAGACTAAATAGTTATTACTGAAAGTCCTTTAAAAACATAGCTACCTGTTGTCCATGTTGAAGCATAGGGACCCCGTACCCACTAGTTGGTGAATATGTTGGTGGTAAAGATTTCAGCATCATGTTCTGCATAATGATTTGATGCATCTGTGCATTTTGCATTAGCATCATTTCTACCATATCTATAAAGGATAAAGGACAATTCAAGACCATCCTATGGTTATAATGGAGAACATAATGTAATCCAAAGGGTGAAGTACAGCCATTTGAACAGCATAATCTCTCAGATCAACGCCTTTTTTTTAAAACAAGCAGCCTAGTATTAGCTGAGCTGCAAAATTTATATTTTAAAAGTATGAACAATAACACGTTAAGAACTTGAATATGTTACAGTGGATGTACTACAGATGTACACAGAGTTCTTCAACAAAGAAGGAAATAATTAGTTCAACAATTCCTTTACTTTCAAAGTCTGCCCAGACCGAATCTAGGAAAGGGCATCATAAATCTTTCAATTGAATGAAAAAAAATCAAGCAGGTTCTTAGCTACTTGCCTACATTATATCAGAGTAATATATGTTTATTTAGAGTGTGCAGAGTGCTCAAGTAGCATCTTTTGTAGCTCCTTAAAGCAGCCACATCTTTGCCATGTTTTCTCAGCTATTCTCTGCACCTGTACCGAGATCCCAGGTTGAAGACAACTGCCCCGTGCATGCCATTATGGTAGCCAATTTGGTCTAGTGGTTAAAACACCAGGCTAGAAAGCTAAAGACTGAGTTCAAGTCCTGCCTTTGCATTGAAAGCCACCTCACAGGGTTGTCATTGTGGGAAAATAGGAGGAGGAAGGTTTGTTGGATATGTTCATGCGTCATTGAGTTATGTAAAAATAATAAAGGTGGGAACTAAATAAATTCTCAAAGGCACCATTCTGCCTTCTGTTGCTTATGCCTGCCATTTTGAGGCTGTTGATCCTCCCTGCAGACATCCCTGCCAGTATGGTAAAGTTGTCAGGGAAAGTGCCATGAATGGTTTTATTTCTTTTCAAAGCTACATTGATCAGTGGTGTGACTGAATCTTTTCTGTCCATTTATTTACGGTATTTATTTGAATTGTCTGATTGTAATTTAAGATTAGCACTTGTGTGCAGATCTAGATTTCCTGTCACTTGGTGCCACTATCTTATCCACAAGTCCTTGTTTTGTTGCATGTATTACATTTATCCAGTACATAATACAGACACAGACACAGAGGTTATATAACAATAAAGAAAAGGGCAAAGTAAGCTCCTCTTATTTAACCAGACTTTCCATAGCTACTCTTTACTTTTTAAATTGCATCCCCAAACCTCATAAGTGGGAAAATTAAAAAAGAATATTTGGCATTCTCTATGCCATTTTACTTAAAAGTTGAGACCCAGTTTAGTCTAGTGGTTAAGGCACCAGGCTAGAAACTAGGAGACTGTGAGTTCTATTCCTGTCTTAGGCCCAAAGCCAGCTGGGTGATCTTGGGCCAGTCACTCTCTCTCAGCCCTAGGAAGGAGGCAAGGTCAAACCACTTCTGAAAAATCTTGCCAAGAAAACTGCAGGGGCTTGTTCAGTGTCTGAGAATCGAACACAATTGAATGGAAGAAATAAAATCTTGTTAAGTCTCCCTGAATCCAACTGATCTTACTCTTAAATTTGTGTACATAGATAGGAGTCCTATCAACAATCCTGTCCAAGTTCTATCCAGTGGACTTAATTCTGAGTCAATTTACATAGGGTTGTAGGCTTGTAGCTCTGCAGCATACTGTAATCTTAGATATATTTCCTAGGACTTGAAGTTAGTTCTACTATATTAAATGAGTTATTCCTACATAGTGTACACATAGTTATAGTTTTTGAACACAAATACCTTCTTTAATACTCCCAGATCTGGGTACTGAAAAGGACTGTGGAGATGGAATCTGTGTAATGAGTGGTGGCTGATATGAAGGTATTTGTTGAATTATGGTTGCTGGTTGCTGTGGTAACTTGCAAAAGAAAAAAAGATGGAAAAAAGAATAGTTAAAAAGTAAACCGTAGCTCCATTCTTACTGTATATCTGCAGCTGAATGAAGTTAATGGACAACATATTAAACAATTAAAATGTTATACTTACATAGAATTCACTGAGCAAACAAACAGTGAAAGCTAGGAAGAGTTTAATGGAGAGAAAAGAGGCTAGCAAAACTGTATGTTCTGAAGAATTGCATGCTGATTCACGAAGATTGAAAAGATTATCATAGAAGAAGATCATTACAAAGAAGTGGGGAATGACCGGGACAAAAAATTAAATTAGATTTAATTTAACAATAGAGGAAGAAATACAACATAAGCATTTTAAATATAACACTTAAGTTGTATTTTTTTCTCTATTGTTTTAATATGTTGATAGCTGCCCAGAATTGCATTTGTAGCAGCCATATAAATTGATTTGATAATACAGTATGTAACATAACATAACAACATAACATAAAACATAACATAACAATATAAATGCTTATGAGTATTATTTTCCATGTGTTTAATAATTCTTCTATTAAAAATTACAGTTGGGTGTTATGTTCTAACTGTTTAAACTATGTTGCATGGTTCCAACCAGGTCCAGCGTTTGAGCGGGAAAAAGCTCAAACGCTATTGGCTGGTCTGTCTGACAGCTCCCTATAAAAGGGCAAGCTGTCAGACTGCTCTTTGCTGGTTGCTGATACAAGAGCTGAAATAAAGAGCTGCTTTGGAAGTCTGTCTCCTGTCATCTCTACCCACTATCTAACAGTGGCGACGAGGGCTTGGGCCAGGAGAACTGTGACTAGCTTCTTCAGCACTTTCAACCAGCCAGGCAGACATCTGCCTGCCNCGGGAAAAAGCTCAAACGCTATTGGCTGGTCTGTCTGACAGCTCCCTATAAAAGGGCAAGCTGTCAGACTGCTCTTTGCTGGTTGCTGATACAAGAGCTGAAATAAAGAGCTGCTTTGGAAGTCTGTCTCCTGTCATCTCTACCCACTATCTAACAGTGGCGACGAGGGCTTGGGCCAGGAGAACTGTGACTAGC
>QLTV01001119.1:2661228-2677608 GCA_003457575.1 Thermophis baileyi
CCTTCGGCCGTGGAGGCCACACCCAGTACCTTCCAGGAGCTTCCATGCTCGAGCCCCGGCGCGGCAGCAGACCTGTCCGCACAGGCCGCTGCCTCACCACCAACTGAATTGCGCAGGTCTAGTAGGGCTTCAAAACGCCCCGCCTACCTGCGTGATTACGTATGCTGGACAGCTCCATCCAGGAGGGGAGGGGTGTTATGTTCTAACTGTTTAAACTATGTTGCATGGTTCCAACCAGGTCCAGCGTTTGAGCGGGAAAAAGCTCAAACGCTATTGGCTGGTCTGTCTGACAGCTCCCTATAAAAGGGCAAGCTGTCAGACTGCTCTTTGCTGGTTGCTGANCCAACTGAATTGCGCAGGTCTAGTAGGGCTTCAAAACGCCCCGCCTACCTGCGTGATTACGTATGCTGGACAGCTCCATCCAGGAGGGGAGGGGTGTTATGTTCTAACTGTTTAAACTATGTTGCATGGTTCCAACCAGGTCCAGCGTTTGAGCGGGAAAAAGCTCAAACGCTATTGGCTGGTCTGTCTGACAGCTCCCTATAAAAGGGCAAGCTGTCAGACTGCTCTTTGCTGGTTGCTGATACAAGAGCTGAAATAAAGAGCTGCTTTGGAAGTCTGTCTCCTGTCATCTCTACCCACTATCTAACATTGGTCATGATTGGTACAATTCTAAGAGTTGTATCTAGCGTTTTGGAATCTCAGATTATGCTACTCAAATTGAATGTAAAGTTTATTTAAATCTTCAATATTAAATTTATCATACCACTGCTAAAGTGTTTTAATGTATACACTGTTGGACCATTCACCAATTAATATGTGGTGTCATCTTCTGGGTAATTTGTTAAGGAATTGAAATCTGCCACCAAATTTTGTTCATCAAGAATTGCCATCTGATCAGGGCACAACGAAGTAACTCGGCCTGCTTGATATGCAGAAACCTGCATAGCCTAATATGCAGAAATTAGATAGTGAATATATTACAGTTCTCATTAATATCTGCAATCAAGTTGCTATTTATAAAATCTGGAACCAACCCAATACCCCAAGAGATCTTATGAAATCATGATGTTCTGATGAAATGACGTTCCAGACTTGTCATATAATGAATTTGTGCTACCCATAGTTTGGTTTTGCTTGGATTAGTTTGATGGGGGTTTTTTTGTTCCTCCTTGAAATAAAGCAGAAAACACTTACTGTTTGCTGGATAATTCTTGGTTGTTGAGGTAGAGGGGGAGAGGGAGGAAGAAGAGGAGGAGGAAGAGGAGGAGGAGGAGGAGGAGAAGGAGGAGAAGGAGGAGGAATTTGGTAGATATGTTGTGGCTTCAAGGGCTTTTTATGAATTCTTGGTAAACTTTGTGGTATCTCTTCCAAAAGATTTTGTTCCTATAATACAAAGTATAGTTTTTCTAAACTCATATATTTGCTTAAAGAAAACCAACCTGTAACAAGACAGAAACTGAAGACATTTCCAGTATATAGTCTTTTCTTGCTAAAGACATTAGCAAAAAAATGAACATTAAACTTTTCATTAATTGTATTCAACATATTGAAGGGAAATAGATGTCATACTGCATAACTCCACCTCCCAATTTTATTAAACTTTAAAAGTGCTATAAGAGATTTTCCTTAAAAAAGAAGAATCATGACACAAAAATGGTTTTCTTGCCTCTCCTCCCAAATTTACCTACTCAAAATTACTTTGCTTTTCCCTAGAATTTTTACTTTTCTTAAATTCCCACTATACCTTATCTAAACTGATAATATTATCTGGCAAAGAACTAAACTACTCTGTGTTAACATTGTATTAACATAGTAAAAAGTGAGCAGAAGAAAGTGTATTTTATTCCATTTTTAAAAGAAAATGATACGAATTAGGGATATCATACTCTGAGCTGCTGTAAAAGGTCTTTCCTTCTTCTCAGTGCACTTTGTAAGGCGTAGCCATAATTGTCATAATTCCCTGCAAAAAATATGGGTGACATTAATATGTCATTTAAAAAGGAGTGAAGAGAAAAGAGAGAGCAAAATTGGCATATTACTCGCCAAGCAGAACAGTTTGAACAACCATTCGCTCGTTAGGAGGCAATGGATATCCTGAGCAGCCTTTGGAGGCGTTCTCCATTTGGCAAATACAGGTTGGAACAAGACACAAGCAAATGTGTTGCTTCTGCTTGGGGGCAGAGGGATCTGAAAGGCTCCGATTCTCCTCAGGGCCCATTTAGAGTACTCTTCCATTTTGTAACCTGTCACTGCTTTGTCTTGGCTGCTGGGAAAGCTCCAAAGGACCTGTCATATATGGTGATGCTCTACAAACTGTAGGAGGAGGGGATAATACCATCTCCAGTCACTTGCATCTATCCTTTCAAGGTGGGAAGTTCTAACCACTATAAAAATTGCTGGAAACAGGATGTTCTTTTCTTCTTTCATCCCCACTCCTCCTTAAAAGAAGTCAAAGCAGCTACTGCAAACCTGCAGAATTCAAAACCTCATCACTCAACTTAAAGAAGATCTTGAAGCTGACATTGCAAGCAAGAAAAAGAACTGGAAAAGGAGGGTCATATTTTGGGTCAGAGCTTTTGCAACTCAAGCCAATCCATGTTTGTTATTTATTTATTTAACAATATTTGTAATCTATCCCAGATCTGATGGACTCTAAGCAGCTAATAATAAAGTATAAACACATTAAACAGATAATGAAAAGTAATAAAAACAATATACAGTATATCAACATACCGTACTTAGAAAGAGGTAAGTACTGCCATATGGAGATTTCAGGACAGCTCTGCAAGTAGATATACACAGACCTGCAATCCTAGATTAATGCTTTTGTTAACACTCTGATATTTTTAACTTTCATCCTCCATATGTGTAGCAATTAATTAGGTAACCTGATCAATAAAACTTTGTGTGATAAAATATTTTTAGGCAGATATTAAATCCAGATGGGATTAATTCTGCAGAATTGTTTATTGCAATCCATGACTTGACATCATACATAATTCCAGTACAAATATGCTTTAATTGCTTACTTGTAGAGAAGGGTGATTCAGAGTCATCCAAGTTTTCACGTTCGTTTTCTAATTTCTGTGGGAAAATATAATAGGAGGATTCTTTAAAAAAAACACATGTAACTTCTCACATTAATTTTAACATGTTAAATTTTCATAGTAAAAAACGTTGATTCTTAAGAAAAGGAATCTGCGGGAAACAATCAAACTTTAGACAAATCTTGAATTACATAAAACTCAATTTGCTATTGTACAGCATTAGAGTAGACATCCCTCTTGGACCGATAGCACCAATGTCCTCTGACATCCATTTTCTTTCTTGTAAACTTGCTTTATATCTTAACCAGGGGTGGGTTCCTCCCGGTTCGGACCGGTTCTCCCGAACTGGTAGCGGCCCGTTGGTGATGTCACAATGACATCACCGAACTGGATCGGTCGGTGCCGGTCCGTGGGGCCGCCATCTTTTTTTTGAATTTATTTTTATTTCTAGGATTATTTTTTAAAAAAAATTCCTTCTGAGCATGCGCAGAATTCGACTTCCGGCAGTGCATGCGGTCGCCATCTTTTTTTCGGCTTTATTCCCCCTGGATTTTTTGTTACTGCGCATGCGCGCGTGCCCATGAGGCACGCCCACGTGGCGCGGGAGGGAGCAAACTGGCAGCAAGGTAAGTTGGAATCCACCCCTGATCTTAACCCTAGCCAGCAATCAGTGTAAAATTGTCCTTAGCTGCACCAGTGTAAAAGCAGGGTTTCCTCCACTATTCTAACACGTTTCTTGGGCAACTTTTCAAGTATCTGTGTAATTTTGTCAGTTGGTGCCTCCAAAGCAGTTTAAGGAACACAGGCAATAAAAGCAGGATATGGCTTGGCAATAGGACAGTAAAGTTTATGACAGTAAGACTTTCTGATAATCAGGTAGGAAATCAAGACAAATTGGGGAAAGGCCCAAAGTATCAGGAATGCTTGACTAAAGGTACATCTTTATGCATACATAGCATTCTTGACATGTTCAGTATGACACAGCTAACAGCTAACTGTAATGCAAAAATCTCCATTTTAATTGATAGATTTTTTTTCCTGTCCTATTACTGGATAGTTAATGCTTGGATATTATTGTAGAAAAATCAGCTTACCTTTTCAAGGAGTTTGAGCTTCAGACGGGTCATGTGATCAGCCACATCAGATTCCATTACTAGGGAAAAATTCCAAGGTAATGTGTGGCTGGTAAGCTACATTATTTTGAATATGGGTTAACTTTCTCTCTCTCTCCAGCTTCGTTATGAATTTCCATGTATTTTTTCCTCAGTAAGAGCTTCAGGCCATGGTTACAAGGAAAACAAACTTCTTATACTGCACCATGTCTTTTGAAATGTACACTCAACATGGTTGCTAAGATATTGTTTCACTAGAACAATAGCAATATTTTCTTTAGGGCTGCTGACTCTTCCAGTGCAAGTTCAATGTGCCCAACCCTGTGTGTTGCTAACACCCTCCTCTGAATAACTCTGTTAAGCCTAAGGAACGAGTTAGCTTCACATCTGTTGGTCGTAATTTAAACAATATGTATTTCCAAGGATTAGTACTCGCCTGGCTCATACAATATTTGGTCATCAGAGAAAGACAGGGAAAAAAAACCCACAAAAAAAAAAAAAGGCTATCCATTGTGATTCTATAAATTGAAGTTTTAACCAAGTGTTTCCCAAACTATAATTAAAAATAATTCCTGAAATCTCATATTATGACCAATATTTGACAATATACTGTAAAGCACCAACTTATATTCATTAAAATCATGATTTCAGAAATCAAAGAAAAATAGAATGAAAATTGTATAGTTGTGCTGAAGATTAACCTAAAGCAGATTTGATCAATAACAAATAATAATATATAGCTGTATTTCAAGATCACTGACTTAGGTCTCCTAATTTGTTTCAGTTTCTGGCCAATCACAGATAAAATATAAAGAAATCCCAAGCAACAAAATGTACCAATTAATAATTAAAAGATTGTTGCTTCAAAAAAGATACTATTTCATATGGCCTAATGTAATTCTTTTAAGCCCAGGACTGCTAATTATAAATTATTGCAAAGACAGTCAGGGCAGAGTATGTGAAAAATACTTTCCTACATTATTAATTATAAGTCGAATCAGTGCATTCACATCTGAGATTGTATGTATCCATTCCTTTTATGTGTGTATGCCTTTGAATCAGTGTTGACTCTTAATGACTGCTTGGATAACCACTGCAGTTTTTTTGCTAAGGTGTTTTCAGAAGTGATTTGCCATTGCTTTCTTCCTAGGGCTATGAGGGAATGACTAGCCCAAGGTTACTCAACTGGCTTTGTGCCTAGGGTGGTACCAAAGCTCACAGTCTACCAGTTTCTAGCTTAATTCCTTGGGTAGGCAGGAATCAAAAATGACTTGAAGGTACATTGCCCCCACTAACTTAATTACAGTACTATATATACATGGCCAAGGAAGATCTATAGTACTGTATTTGCAACACTTAAAAATGTATCTGGATTGAGTTCACACATTTAATAACATTTCTCAGTCAGAAATGGTGCTATTCCATTTTTTTCACGTTTATAGTTTTCTTAGGTGATGGATCTTTAAATACAAGTTATAATATAGTTTTCAGATAGTGGAGTTTCAGCAATGGGACTTGAATTTCATTCAACAGACCCTGGAAAATGTTTGGGATTAGTTATTAGGTTAGTTATTACAGTCCTCTGGCTTCAAAGGCGTCTTTTTCAAACACATTGCAATAACTGCCTCTTTCTAAAAGAGTTGTGTTACGTCCTGAAGTTAGTTGATCAACCCTTCCTGTTAGATATGTTATATTATTTCATTATATGAAATAATGAGAAGATATATGGGTGAACTGAAGGTTAGTTCATCAATACAGGTAGTCTTCGACTTACAATAGTTCATTTAGTGACCGTTCAAAGTTACAACAGCACTGAAAAAAGTGACTTATGATGATTTTTCACACTTACGACCATTGCTGTATCCCCATGGTCACGTGATTTACATTTGGATGCTTGACAACTGACTCACATTTATGACGGTTGCAGTGTCCCAGAGTTTTGTGACCTTCTGACAAACAAAGTCAATGGGGAAACTGGATTCACTTAACAGCTGAATACTAATTTAAGAACTGCAGTGATTCGCTTAACAAATGTGGCAAGAAAAATCGTAAAATGGAGCAAACTCACTTAACAAATTTTTCACTTAACAACATAAATTTTGGGCTCAATTGTGGATGTAAGTTGAGGACTCCCTGTACAATGAAACAGTCTTTAAAACATATTGGTGGACTGACTTGTAGAAATCATGGTTGCCAGTGAAACATTGTGAATTCTAGTCTTGCTCTAGGCACAAAACTCAGCCCAGGAAGAAGTAAACAGCAATCTAGTTCTGAACATCTTGTCCAGAAAACCACAAGGACTTGTCAAAGGGTGGGCAGGAGTCAAAAACAACTTGAAGATACTTTGCCTCCACTAACTGAAATACAGTACTTTATATACACGGCCAGGGAAGGTATATAGTACTGTAATTTCTCCTTAGTTTCATGATGAAAGCCTACTTAAAATTCTGTTTGACAGATAAAATCACAGTTTGATCACTGATTTTTTCAATAAAAAGTGGTATCAAAAATCCACAATTAGGGCCATTGAAATAGTACAAACTATGAATAGGACATAGTAGTCCTATTAGTACAAACTATTTCAATTGGTACAGAACTATTTCAATTGGTACAGAAGCAGAATGCAGCTTCAGTGCTGTAAACAAAAAAGTTCACTCTTGATATGTAGTATATCCAATCTCACATTTGTCAGAAAAATCTATTAAACAATTCAACGCCAAAATAATAAATGTGCAATTAATACTGTTGGTTCCAGGTCTTTTCAGGGAAGAAATACATAAGCCATAAAGGAAACTGCAGGTGCCTTGAAGCTGCTCCACTCTATATTTCTTATTATTTTTTGCTGATTAGTGCTTGAGAAACGTCCGTTTTTCTTAAGATGAATTTTCTTAGTTTAACATAAGAGGAAAAGAGCCGAGGTGGCGCAGTGGTTAGAGTGCAGCACTGCAGGCTACTTCAGCTGACTGCTAGCTGCAGTTCGGCGGTTCAAATCTCACCGGCTCAAGGTTGACTCAGCCTTCCATCCTTCTGAGGTAGGTAAAATGAGGACCCAGATTGTTGGGGGCAATATGCTAACTCTGTAAACCGCTTAGAGAGGGCTGTAAAGCACTATGAAGCGGTATATAAGTCTAAGTGCTATTGCTATTGCTAAAAGAGCTTGATTCGTAAACATCAGAGTTAAAATCTACGCTGCTGCCTTTTCCCCTTCCTATTGCTGGCGGCTCTTCTATATGGAGGAAATCCATGTTTTCGCTTTGCTGTACTGTATTAATAGTTTTGAGAATGAAGACGGGGAGTGAAATTTAAAACTAAAACAGAGACTGCTCAGTGTTCTCCTGGTCGTGAGTTTTCTTTGGGGAGCTGTCCACATGAGCGGTAGAGAAAGATGAAGAGTTAGAACTCAATTCTTGGAAAGGAAAATTACTAACATTATTTAATGCACTGGAGGAGGGTGAAATAGGTCCATTGTAAACTAGGAAGCCTTACAGCTGATAACGAAAAAATGTACAATGCTATTCTTTCCAACTCTGAAAATACCTTTTTAAAAAGCCATGCCAGTTTCAATAATTCGTTAATACCACTAGCTTCCCTATGCTCCCCCTTCTCATCCCTCTCATAATGGTGGTATATGTAAAGTATATATAATAATTTGTTAAACCTGTATGCTCGAATCTTAACGGGTGTGTGCGCGTATACCCGATATATACACATACTGCATCTCTTATTTCTTCTTCACTAGTGTACTTGGACTGTGATCGAGAATATTGGACAGTACAAATTTAACTAAAGTTTTATGGTTTTCTTCCACAAAAGTAATAGATCAATACGCCGTCCGAAAACACACTGCAATTTCATTTTCTTTGCCCGCCCAATCGCGCACGACCTAGAATGGCTTACAAAGGTGAAAAAGAATATAAACATAAAACTACTATAGAAACGGCGGTGCCAGGGACTTCGAGTGCACGATCGGCAGATACAGGCTCGTATGAATTCGTAGGGAATTTAGTACATAACTTTCTTTCAGAGGCCGTTCTGACTCCATCTTTTGTATACAGTACTGAAGCCTCTAGACAGGTTGTAGTTTTGAAATTTTGACAATCGAAACCAAAAGAAAGCTTTGTTTCCCCAAGGATCCCAAAAGAGCTCCGGAGTTCTAAGCGCGTCATCCCTCGCTTTTTTCCGTTCGGCGATTACAGGCTCCGGAAGCTGCGCCGCGAGCTCAGTTTGGAGCGTCGCGCCCTGCTACTGGCTCCCTATTGGTTCCCGGCGCTCCAATACATGGCGCCGAAGCTGCTTTGCTTGGGCTTTGCAGGGCACCTGGGTGGGAGGGGCGCTGGATGACGCCGAGGGAGCCCATTGGCTGAAAGTTGGAGGCCTCCACGGGTTGCGCGACCGTTGCTGGCCGAGAGTAAGGTCGTTGGTTGGGTATGGAAGGGGAAGATCCGGCAGGAGTTCGAGAGGCTGCTGGCAGCCCCCGCGCTCCTCCAGAGGTGCGTTGCTTTCCACTTGCTCTGGGGCGGGGTGGTCGTAGAGTGCAGGCGCTTATTTTCCGAGCTGCTTGGGGGAGGGGGCGAATGCTCCATCCGGAGGGTCCGGGGACTGTTGTGTGCCGCGTGAGGAAGGGTCCTTCTCGCCGCCTCAGGTGTGAGATGCGCCTGTCTGCACGGCGCGTGGCTCTTACCCCACCCCCCTTTTAAGTGGGTTGTCCGTAGCCCTGCCTCAATGCAGTAGCAATTTTGTTTCTTCAACTGGTCTTTCACCAAGGGCGTCTTGTGTGGTTTCCCCACCTCCCTTTCGCCGTTAGGAACGGATGACAGCTCTTCACCGCTTAAACGTGTGCGCGGGCACGCGTCATCAGTCTGCCCTGCACCGATAGAAAAATAAATTGATTTTGTGTGTTCTGCTGTTTTTGTGTTTTTGCGTTCTTTGTTTTCAGATGTTTTTAACTGCCCACAGTCATGGGCCGCATTTGAACAACATTACAAACAGTTATTTTTATTAGAGGTATTTTAGAGGGGAAAAGCCCTGAAATTGGATTAATATACTTTTAATAGTTACAGACTACCGTATGCTGGCCATAGTGTGTGGGTCCAGCTGCTTATATTACAGACATACTATATTTACATTCACTGTCAGTACTTTAAAGCAGTAAATATCAAAAAGCAAGACTTCCTTAAGTAAAAGGAATTCACTTTAGAAGTTAATGAGGAACTGATTTAGCAGGGATAATCCAGAAAACCAGAGAAATGAAGATGAGCATTTTAAAATTAATCTCTTTAACTAAAGAAAAAGAGAGTAGTTGAAGTCATAATAAAGATGCTGCAAGATTTCAGAATACTTTGAATTCATAGCAGAATTTTGTAGTAACAGCCATGGGATAAATAACGATGCTAATCATCTAATTATAGCAAAGAAATATTAAAGCTATCTTAGTGTAGTATGCACATGATATACAAATCAAACTGTTGTAATCTTGGAGGGAAAAAAAGTAATGTACATTTTAATAATCCTTTATGCTGTTATCAGAAGAGTGAAGGTATATCTGGATAGCTTGGTGATTTGAAATAGAACAGCGTGCATTCCTGATCCAATTTGTTTAAAATCAGCAGGAAAAATGACCAACCTCGAACAGTAAAGCATATTGCTGATGAAGAAAACTCATTTTTTTTTAAAAAGGACTGTAAATTCAGTTCTGAATAACAGTTTAAAATAGTCTTGAAGTTGGAGTTACTTAATTCCAAGTACCGTATTTTTCGGACTATAAGATGCACTGGTGTATAAGACGCACCAAGATTTCGAAGAGGTAAGTAAGAAAAAATAGTTTTTGTCCTCCCCGGCCCCCAGGAGCACTCTGCAGGCCTCCCAAACCCTCTGTGTGCCCTGTTTTTCACCAAAACAGACCCGTTTTTCACCCGTTTTTGAAAAAAACGGGGCGCGCAGAGGGTTTGGGAGGCCTGCAGAGTGCTTCTGGAGGCTGGGGGAAGGAAAAAACACCCCCATTTTTGCGAAAAATGGGCTGTTTTTCACCTGTTTTTCGCAAAAACTAGTGTTTTTGCCTTCCCCCAACCCCCAGGAGCACTCTGCAGGCCTCCCAAATCCTCTGCGCACCCTGTTTTTGCGAAAAACAGGCCCATTTTTTGCAAAAATGGGACATGGGGGTGGGGCTTGAGGAGGCCAAAAATGGCTGTATGTGGTGTATAAGACACACCAACATTTCCACCCTCTTTTTGGGGGGGGGGGGAAAGGTGCGTCTTATACTCCGAAAAATACGGTATATGTTTACTGCAGCTGCTGGATCTCAGGGTTATAATAAAAAGCAAATTTTGTTTCCAACCTTGAAATCTGGTTATCATGTTTCTGATGGATATATGAATGTTCTTGTGTATAAATATATGTAATGCTCTTTACTTCTCCTTAGGTTCAGGAACAAGAACAAAACTATGACATAGGTGAATTTTTAAAATGTCAAGATGAGAACAAAAACCTACATGCTAAACTGATGGAGGAACAAAAGCAGTTAGAAGACTTGCAACAAAAAGTGGAAGCTACGCTTCAAGGGGAGCTGCAGCAAGCTGAGGTGCAATATTCAATAATATAATAAAGTCTTTGGCTATTGCAGATCTTAAATCCCCACTGATTGCAACCAATAGAGTTTTTAATTTGTGCCATTTATATTGTCAGCATGATGTTATACTAATTATGAAACCGAGCTGTGAGGAAACAGCATGCTACCCTCAAAACCCCATATTAACCTAGTATATCTTCTGTTTTTAGTAGCAGCTTGATTCCAAGGAGCACAGCATTGGAACTCTAATACTGTGAGAAACTGATAATTATAATAAAGCATATTAGTTCATATGCTGTCTTCTTTAATTTGTAGGTCCCAGATAATCTTAAACTGGAAGCCATAAGACTAAGTTCAAATAACATATGCACATCTCAGATGGAGCTAATGCAAATGAATCTGACAAAGGAGAAGGAAACTGCCCTAATGGAGCTCCGTGAAATGCTCAATGATAAGCATGCTCAAGAAATTGCAGTTCTGCAAAGTCGATACCATTTTGAATTGGAGCACATAAACAAACAGAATCATAAAGAAAAGGAAGGAATGGTTTGGAAACATCAACTTGACATAGGTATACAACTTAAAGATTCTGACTCAAGAATATGATTAATAAAACACCAGATTTTTTGATGAGCTGATTTATTACTGGAAGCAATAAATAGGAAGCAAAATGAATCCCAAATACTGTACTAATGGATCATGCAGTATATTCAGAGTGATTAAATAAAATGAAATTAAAAAAATGAGTTGCCAGTAAAAATTTTAAAAATTAAATGAAATAAAAACATATATTTTAAGCTTTGTAATATTCTGACTATTTTGTACAAGCTGAAGGAGGGAATATTAACAAGAAACGTGCAAAAATTTATACTAACTTCGAAAATTAATGAAGAATGTGCTTTCACTACCAAATTTTAAAAAATATTCATTTGAACCTATATGTCAGTCCCATTCTGTTCCACTTCATTTTGCAGATGAAATGAAGGAGAAAATAAGTCTGGAAATGGAGGAGAAGCATCTTCATATTTTGGAGGTATTGTATGTAATTTGTTACTTTTATTAAATAACATTTTCTATATTTTAAATTAGAAGATCTGTTTTAATATTGTTCAGAATCTGATATGAATATGCTAATTAAAAACAGGTTATATATATATAATTTTGAGATGTAAATAAGGTCTGTGTGTTCTCATTTCTAATGTAGGTTAAACTTCACACTACAGAAGATACCTTGAGCTTACTGTCCATCTTGTGTGGAATCACAGTGCAGCAACTCAATCGCTCTTGGCTATTGCCTCTCCTATCTTCATCCTAGTTACTGTTTTTCAATAGCTGATAGGTTGACGATCAGTAGCTGGGAACCATTACCACCTGCATAACTCTGGGCTCTTCTGCCTTGGAGTGCAGAAAAGTAATAACTGTATTAAAGGCATGGAAAAAAGGATATATGTATGTAAGAAGGATGGGGCAACAGTGCTAAGAAGAGTGACAAACGTTGCTGTTTCAGTTCTTCCAGAATGCCCCTTATGTAAGAGGCAAGTATAGGAGTGAAATTGCCAATACCAGTCTTCCTAAGGTCACTTAGTTAAGGATATATTCAGAGTTTTGTGTTTCCCATTAGGAGACAGATATCAGAGGTGCTAAAAGAATCCTGAGATGATTAGTAAGATGTTAGTGTTCTTGAAAAAAAAAAGGTAGGTTGTGTTTCATGTTTTGATAGAGGCCTTGCAATAGAATCCTATTCTGTTTTTGTGAAGTCTTACAATGCAGTAGCTGGGACAGAGTAGAAGAGTTACTAAAGTTATGAAGAGTCCAATTTGGAAAAAATGTTTTGTTAAGGTAATGGAATTTTCATTATTAAATTTAATTTCCTTTTAGAATCTTAAAAAGGAATGGGCCTTGAATGTAGATGTCAGTTTAAAAAATGTATCTGAAGAGTTATCTGTAGAAGATCAGACTGAACTGAACAAGCTGAAGCAAAACTTAACAGCAGAAACTGAAGAATTAAAGAAAAAAATGGAGACGCTTTCTCTTGAAAAAAGACAGGCTGAAAGTAAGCACTTCATTTTGGGAATAATTTTCTCCAATATTTCTGTGCTCCCCAGAAAGGTCAAGAAATCAGCAAAATAAAAGATTTTATTGTAGCATTAAAACAAGTAGATGTTTTTACTGTTATCAATACAAAGTAGACTTCATTTATTTTGAAGTATGTTTTTCAAAAGTGGACTGGCATACAAAATGATGTGAAATTTGTTAAGTCTTAAGTAGCTAGGAACTAAAACTGTAACTATCAGAATCAATACTAGATGCTCTATATAGGCAGACCTCGACTTATAAGCACAATGCAGCCCAAAATTTATGTTGCTAAGTGAATCACTGCAGTCATTAGGTTAGGGACACAATTGTTAAGTGAATCTGGCTTCCCCATTGACTTTGCGTGTCACAAAAGGGGATAACCTGACCCCCAGGGTCACTGCAACCGTCATAAATATGAGTCAGTTGTGAAGCATCTGAATTTTGATGATGTGACCATGGGGATGCTGCAATGGTTGTAAGTGTTAAAAACTGTCGTAAGTCACTTTTCTCAGTACCGTTGTATCTTTGAACGGTCAGTAAACGAACTGTTTTAAGTCGAGGACTATCTGTACTAAATAATGTTGCTTGCTTCTTTGTCTCAGTCTTAGTCTTCTGCACTGGTAGGAAAAGTGATAGTGTGAGGATTACTCCAATTCTTACACTGTCACTATCACCTTCTGCCAGTAGTTCTAAAGAATCTCCTCTTTCAGTTTTATTCATGTCTTGTCCCCAGTGTTCTGGACACTATTTACCGGTAGTAATGTATCTAGATTTAGTATTAAGTATCTTTTTTCCTGTGAAGAAACAGCAGCATTGCTTGCAGTGGGGTTTCTGGAGGACGATAATCTCCAGGGGCTTGGCTTATAGCAAAGAATATGTAAGACCTCATAAGCCCCTATGCTCAACTGAAAACAAGATATTTATTTTTCCCTGATTGTATTGTTTAAACTAGTATCCCATACTGATCTGAATAAGGATGATTAAATATCTATTTAGTGAAGAATATTTATGAGAGGATTAGCTCTTTATCCTTGGTATTGGGTCGAATCCTCACTTTTCTTCTGCCAATTTTGTTCCAAAGGAATGTGATATTGTAATGTTCTTTTAAGCTTTGTACCTTGCAACATAGTCAATTTGAAACTCAGGTGGGGAAACAAAACATGTTTTTATTTCATGCAAATTCCTTGCTAGGGTCATTTTATTTTTGTATTTTATGTGGCTTGTTTCACTGTTTTTCATTACATTTAAATGTATTCTGTCTACCAGCATATCTCTTTCATCTCCATATATATCCATTCTAGAAAAGCTATCCAAGTTTAGATAATTTTGTACTTAAACTGCTAACCACTCTCCTTTACAGCTATCCCTTTTGCTTTTTGTTGTTTTTTCCAGGTGTGATTCATCTATATGTTATATAGTACTCTATGGAGAAGATGCTTGAAATAGCAATTTCCCATTTCTTTCTATTATATCTATTATACATACACACACACATGCACACACACCACCGACAAACATATAATTCTTTCTGTTATAGCCTTTTCTGGTTTTGGGTTGCTCCAAAAATTTCAATGATTTGTTTTTTAAAAGTTAAATAAAATTATACAAACTAACCCATCAAATTCACTCCTTTTTTCCTACATCTCTTCAGAATTCTCTAGTTCTCTACCTCTGATACTAGAAAAGGTAGTTTAAATGAGTCATCTCATCTTATAATACAAGAATGTTCATAACAGAACTCAACATTATTTTGTAGTGGAACATAAAAATCTAGAAAATAAATACCATCTAGCCATGAAAACACTGCAGAGCAAGCATGAAAAAGAAATGCAAGATATAAAAGAACAAAACAAGAAACAAGTAGAAGAGTTGCAGCAGGAGGTAAATATTCATTATGGACACCGTATTTGATAAAGACAAATCCTCTTGGGAGTCAGTATTGTAAAGTGTTGTGCAGAATTGTGCCTTAATGCTACACAAAACCATAAAGTGAAAGAAGCATTCTGTCCTTTCCATGTATAAAAATCTACTGGTCTGACAACACTTAGAAATTCACTTCTCTGTTGCAACTTTTGGCATTGTCCTACTTCACACTTGGAGTATCCATATTACTGTCCATAATGTCAAGGAATTTAACCTATTTCAGATTCTCTAGAGCTCTGGAAGAAAATATTTTAGCGCTAGTGTTCCTAATCTCTATGTACGTGTAAAGCTCCTAGCTCAACTCCTAGTGTCTCAGCAACAGTATAAAATAGTTTTCCATTGTCTTCTGATTTAAATTTCCTTGTCTGGTATATCCTGGTGGTCTCCCTTGCAAGTAATCACCAGGCCTGATCTTATTTCATTTTTTGAGATTAGCCAGAGTAACATAGAAGCCCTGCAAAAATATAATTGTTATTTATACGGCTTTGATAATTCACAACATTGTTGTGATATACAACAAAAACTTTGTAGAATCATTGCAAAAAGAGTATGATTTTAAGCATTTGAGTCTCTGATAACTCAAAATCTGGTATTTCTTCATATAATAATGGATAAGAAAAAGTGTATCTCCACTAACTTTCTATATCTAAAGTATTATCAAATATTAATACCGTGTTTCCCCAAAAATAAGACAGGGGCTTATATTTTTTTGACCCCCGAAATATGGCCTCGGCCTTATTATCGGGGGGGGCTTATTATTTTGGGGGTGCAGTAGGCGGCGAGCGTGGGTCTGCATGTCCCATAGCCGCTGCCTCGACTCCCCTCCCTGCCACCACCGCCTCGTGGAGCAGGACTCAGCAAGGCTTGTTGTGCTGTTGCATGCACGAACTGCAGGACTGCCGCAAACTTCATCATACTGGCACAGCTGGGGTCCTTCTGCCGTTGGTGCATGCAACGGCACAACAGGCCTTGCAGAGTCCTGCTCCACGAGGCAGCGGCGGTGGCGTGACGAGTCTCACAGAGACTCATTTGTGGCAGGTGGAACATGTTGGGCCGCGAGACGCACGTCCTACCCGGGACTTGTAGCTCCGTCACGTTCCTTGGCATTGTGTCCAGAGAAGCCCATGGTAAAAGAAAACTACTCGCGAGTTCAATCAAACTTCTCGAACTCGCGAGAAGTTTTCTTTTACAATGAGCTTCTCTGGACACAATGCTGAGGAACGTGACGGAGCTACAAGTGTCAGGTAGGACTGACGTTGCAGAGCCCTGCAGTCAGCTCTGCCTCCCGGCCACGCCTCCTTCGCTCGCTCACTCGCAGGCTCCGGACGCTCATCCTCCACCTGCCCTCCCCGCATCCTTCAGACAGGTGGAGAATGAGCGTCCCGAGCCTTCGAGCGAGCGAAGGATGCGTGGCCGGGAGGCAGAGCCGCGGCCCGGCGCTCTCTACCGGGAGCTGACTTCAGGGCTCTGCAACGTCAGTACGGTAGCCGCAGAGGCACAATCAGCGAGTGCCCGAGAGTCGCGGCGCACCAGCACCTCCGCTGCGAAGAAGAGAGGGGAGCCTCCATCCCTGCCTAGCCACCCCAACACAGGCAGGAGCGTTTCAAAAGGCTGCCAGAGGCAGAGCCTAGAGGAGCCCCAGAGTGCCCGGCGA
>QLTV01001119.1:2678416-2722482 GCA_003457575.1 Thermophis baileyi
TTGCTCTCTCTCTCGTTCTCTCCCGGCCAGGAGCTGCTTTTTAGCAGTGGGCACTCTTGGCTGGGAGGTTGATGCATGCACACCCCGCGGTACTGCCTCGGCTCCTCTGGGCTCTGCCTCTGCCAGCGTTTTGAAGCGCTCCTGCCTGCGATGGGGCGGCGAGGCAGGGATCGAGGCTCCCCTCCTCTTCCTCGGAGGCAGGAGCGCGTTTCAAAAGCTGCCATAGGCAGAGCCCAGAGGAGCTGAGCCAGTCTTGTGGGGTGTGCGTGCACCCGCCTCTCACTTGCTCTCGCTCTCCCGGCCAAAAAAGTGCCCGCCGCAAAAAGAGCACCTCCCGGCATGCCCCCCCTTTCCCCCGGAAAGTAATGGGGGGGGCTTATTTTCAGGGGTGGGGCTTATTTCAACGCATGTCCCGAAAAGCCCTGTTGGGCTTATTATCGGGACATGTCTTATATTTTCGGGGAAACACGGTATTCTTTGTGTAGTGTACATGTGATCCAAATGAAAGTGGCATTTCTTTCCTATTGATTCTTCAGCTTCCTCCTTAATAATGTTCCACAGTTCATATAGTAACATGTTAATGTAAAAACTGACCATGATGTGGTAACTTACGCTGACTTCTATAGATACAGAAACTAAAGGCAGAATCAGAAGAAGAAATGGCACAACTTTGGTCACAATTGGATGGCGCAAGGGCAAGCCGGCAAGAATTAAGTGGTAGGTTTAAAATTGGGAAATTGTAAATTGCAATTAGAATAGATTTGCTATAATTTAGTGAATGTATTTTGCTTTATGTTTACCAGTGTCATATTAAAGGAATGATTTTTTTTAGTGTCTTATTGTATACTTAGAAAAGGAATCATTAATAGCTTCCTTTAAATTATATTATTTAAATTAACAGCATTTAAAATTATATCTACCTTCATTTTTGGAAATAGATACAATTTTTTCATGTTCAAAAGTATGGGACATATGTATCACAAACTCACTTGTAAATTTTTAATTTCAATTCACAGTAATGGTTGTTGTTCAGTTCCTAAATTGTGTCTCATTCTTCACAATTCAGGCTCCTCTGTCCTCCACTCTCCCGGAGTTTGCCCAAATTCATGTTCATTGGTCGATGATACTAATCTAACCATCTCATCCTCTGCTGTACCCGTCTCCTTTTGCCTCCAATCTTTCCCAACATCAGAGTCTTTTCCAATGAATCCTCTCTTCTCATTAGGCGGCCAAAGTATTTAAGATTCAGCTTCAGTATCTGTCCTTCCTACAGTAATGATATTTGATCCCTACAGGCCTGAATGATTTGGAGTCAGGGAGGATCACTGTTTCTCATACACATTTTTCCCATTTACTCAAAATCAATCTTTGGTAGTCTTGCTTAGTTATCTTTCACCTCTTAAAGAGCACTTGATGCTGTAATTGTACAAAGCAAAACTATTCAGAAATACTTCCATAGATAGGGAATTCTCCCAAGAAAGTTAATTGGACAGATGTAATTGGACAGATGTAATTGAAGATGTATTAATCATGACATTATTTTGATTTATTTAACTTGATAGAATCGATGCAAGAAGTGTATGATATTAAGCATTTGTGTCTGTGAGATCTCAAAATCTGATATTTATTCAAATAATATGAAGGGCCTAAAGTACACCTCCAGTAACTTTCTATACAATATCCAAAGTACACGTAGTCCTTGACTTGGTTTGTAGTTTTGTAGATCTTGCCTACAAGTGAAACAAAGTATTGCATTTTTTATGTAGAGAATTTTGTATGATTTAAAGAAATTCAATAAGACATTTCTTTCCTTCTTTAGGAACTCTCTTTTAAGGATCTGATAGAGCATAATGGAATTACTTTACCTTTATTAATTGGAATTGCACAACTAATTCATCGTAGGTTACAAGACTCCAATCTGGTTTTCTAGCTTAATGTAGAATGTGCTACTTGTAACCTTACATTACATGTTATCCTCAAAGCCCTTCTAAAAATTCATTTTAAATAAATAGTGAAATATTGTGGAGTAATTATATATATTAATTTAATTTTGCAACTTTAGTTCTTGTTCTGGTCCCATCATTTTGTACAGTGCAATCTAGTTGTACCATGGAAAGAATAAGTGTGATTCTTTGCCCAGAAAGCATTGCAGGCCTCTGCCCTGAGAAATGAAGAAACAAAAAAAGGACAGTTAAAAATGGGTGTCATGTTATCATTTGGGATCTAAAGTGTGTCTTTGATCTGAAAAGCTGACTTGAATCTTTGTAATCTGACAGCCATATATGTCTAATGAATAAAATAAAACTACTGTCATATCCATTCCCTATGTAGACTATAGACTTGAGTTGATTAAGCAATCATGGCATACTGTAAAATTCAAATTGGCAAGATAGAATGAGGATGCTTTTTAAAGAAAAAAACTGATGAAAAACAGTCTTTTTATTCATTTATTTCTCATATAATTTCTTTTCAGAGAGCCAGCTGAGAAAATCAAATTATATTACAAACTTAAGCTGCAATCCCATATATATATATCAGAGTGTACAGTATCCTACTGAATTCAATGAGATCTTTTGCATAGATGTGCATAGAATGGAAATGCATGTTTTTGTAATGAGATCTCCATGTTCAGAATTAAGTCCCATTGTTTTCAGTAGTGTTTGCATTCAGTATTGAAACCTTAATAGAATAGAATAGAATTCTGTATTGGCCAAGTGGACACACAAGGAATTTGTCTTTGGTACATACGCTCTCAGTGTATATAAAAAGACAAGATACATTCGTCAAGAATCATAAGCAGAGGTGGGTTCCTACCGGTTCTAACCAGTTAGAGTTACCGTTAGTAACTCAGCGATGACATCACGGAACTGGTTCTGTCGGTGTCTCTGTGGGTGCCGCCATCTTGGATTTTGCTTCTGCACATGTGCAGAAGCTAATTTTTGCTTCTGCACATGCGCAGAAGCTATTTTTTGATTGCTTCACACACGCGTGCTTTGCATGCGTGCGGCGCGACCCTGAGCAGCAAAAGGATCCAGAACCCACCCCTGATCATAAGGTACAACACCTAATGATGGTCATAGGGTACAAATAAGCAATCAGGAAACAATCGGTATCAATATAAATCATATGTATATAGTATAGGGATTGCATTTTAAAAAAAATATTCAGCTGAATTAATATATTTAAAGTGAACAATATTTTTTTACCCATCAGAACTGAAAATACAGCTGCTTGCTCGTACCTCACATGTGGAAGAACTGGAATATCTGAAAAAAGATTATCAACTTAAATGGGATAAAAAAAAGACTGAACATGAAACTGAGTTGGAACAACTAAGGCTTTATTTTGAACAGAAATTAAAGTCTGTGGAAGAAAATTACAGAGAAGAATTAACAATGTTGCATCAGAGATTGCAAGAAGTGAAAGATTATTCCATAGAGGAGATGGAAAAATCACAAGAACAAGATATGGAATTTGGGTGAAGCTAATAATTTAATATTGCTATCCTGCTATTGGTTCCATCTCAGTAAGCCTTAAATCCTAGTTTAGGATGAATATAGTAATTATCTTAATTTCTTGTTAAAGAAAACTTTTTAGCTAGCCATGTTCACTAAGAATAGGAAAAGGTACTATGATTTCCAGTTTATATGAGAATAACTGTTTGAGTGACTCTTGAGCAGTTATTCCCCTATTCTACAGATATTGGAATTTTAGAATTTTACTGAGCACTTAGTGTGAAATTAGCTGTATATTCCTAACACTTGTTTCTTCTAACCATGATAAATGAACATGAATTAGGAAATCCATATAGCTTTACTTCATGCTAGTATTTTCTTATTTGATTCATCATAGGTTACAATATTGATACATATGTGAGGATTTTAAGATTGTCTCAGATTGTAATTCAGAAAGTTTAAATTTCTGTTCTTAAAAGAATACTGGCTAAAGTTGTTTTTCTGAATTATTCCATATATTTTATACAGCCCTTCTGTTACGCTATTGGAAGAAATGACAGAAAGAGAGAGATTGGATTTGTTTGAACAGCTAACTCAGCAATTGGAGCACTATAAGGTCAGTTACCAAGCAATAAATAGTATTTGAAAGTTATTTAGCTCCTCCATACCACCTGATTTCTATAGTGTAAAGATGCTAGGGTACGATTTGCTGAGAACATATCCTTACAGTGGAGCTTCCCACTTGCAGGCTGCCTATTACTGAAGTTGGAAAAGAGTGTTCTTGTTTCTATTTTAAATGGTTAGGTTGCATAGTCAACAGTTGAATTACAGATAGTATTTGACTGATAACCTTGATGGAACTTGCCCATTACAGTCAGAAGTTGTGACAGCCATTAAGTGAAGCACTCATGTGATCACCTAACTTGCGATCCCCCTCCCTACTCTTCCCAATGCAATCATTAAACGTGCAAGGGAGGCGCTGGGAGGACTAGTACAGGACACGTGCCAGAGGTCTCCCCTACCCACTGAGGCATTCTGTGCTCTGCTTCCAACCCCTTAGAGTCCCTACAGGCCTTGGGTCTGCTTCCCACCCCATCGGATCCCAGACCCTCCTCACCTCGCATCATCCATCACACACTTAGCTTTCAAAGATCTCCAAAGCTTGGGTTAGGGAAGAAGGGCCAGCCGCTATGTTCCTGGGCCGCATGACACGGTTCCAGAAGTGGTTGCCATTTTGGAGGCAGCTGCACTGAATTGCAGGCACTCCAAAAATGGCAGCTGCTTCCAGGGTTGCGCCTCATGGCCCAGGAATGGAATGGCCTTCTCTGCTTCCTCAAGCTGTGGATCGCTGCGGATCTTTCCAGAGCTCACATTAGGGAAGCAGGGCAGACCTCTTTGTTCCTGAGCTATGTTGAATGGCTGAATTGAATTCTCTTTGAATTCTCTTTCTATTCGTTATTGGTCAGGCCTTAGCAATCCATTTTTAATTTACCGTATTTTTCGGAGTATAAGACGCACTTCCCCCCCCCCCAAAAGAGGGTGGAAATGTTGGTGCATCTTATACACTGAATACAGCCATTTTTGGCCTCCCAAAGCCCCGCCCCATGCAAAAATGGGTGCGCAGAGGGTTTGGGAGGTCTGCAGAGTGTTCCTGGGGGCTGGGGGAGGGCAAAAACTTTTTTTTTCTTACTTACCTCTTCAAAATCTTGGTGCATCTTATACACCGGTGCGTCTTATAGTCTGAAAAATACGGTAAATGTGACATGAAAAATCATTTCCTTCTGCGTGGTTAAAATTCTGTAGTTTTGAACTACCCAATTCAAAGTGGAGTGAGGGAGATGTTTTATTCACAGGAAAAAAAAATTTTTTTTGAAGAAAATAAGTACATCATTTTACCACCTTAAAACTGCTCTAAAACATTTTTTTCAAATTTTTAAATGTGCAAAAACAGAATTTCAATGCTGCTTATGCTATTTTCATATTCCTTTTTATCTCTCTTTTTTTTAAAAAAGATAATTCACAATAAATTAATCACTTTAAATATTTTACTTGTTCTAAAATCATTATCATTGAACCTTTTTTCCTTGAATTATTTTATTCATTTCTGCACCTTGACTTTGTTTGCATTGATACTCCAGTTGTTAAAAGCAATGCTATACTTAACACTTGTTCAGTTCTCATTTTCTTTATGAAGATTTAGCTTTCTCAACCTGATTGTGATCTTGTAAAATGTCATCTGCATATTGTTGTATAATATTGCACTTTAACCAAGAGTATAGATTGTGGTAATGTATAAAATAGTGCAAAATAGTTAAATTACATAAAAATTTAAATTTCCTAGTCTTAGTAATACATTTCTCTTACATGTTCACTCTAGGAAGAACTTTGTTCTTTACAACTGCGTTTGGATAAAAAACATTTACATGAGATTGAGTTATTAAGATCTACTCTCACACTCCAGTACCAAGAGAATATTATAAAGCTGAAATTGGAGCTCTCAGATAGATATACTTCTGAAATAGAACAATTGAAAAAGAAACATTGTTTACATCTTGAACAGCTCCATGCAAAAATTTCAGAAGAACACCTCAAAGGTAAAAGACTGTGTCTCATAAGCAAGCTGGGGGTTTTAAATGTCCTTATTTGTACCAGATTTAAAAGAAAAACTGCTACACTGTAAATGGGCACATTTTACATCAAATGTCAAAGATAAATAATTGATTATCTACTTAGCCAGTAGTCATATATTGTAGAGGAAGATCTTACTTCACTTATTGACCGGCTTGTTCAGCAACCAGTTGAAGTTACGGTGATGCTGAAGAAATAATTTTACGACCAATGCTCACACTTATGACCTTTGCAGTGTCTCTTGCTCACATGATTGCCATTATAATCATTTTGTGTTGTCTTGTGTCTGACCTGTTTTTCTCTCCCCCTCCCCTTGCAGAGTGGAGAGTCCCTGCTCACCCTTTGTAATCCCTTCCTCTTCAATATCTCCTCTGTGCAATGGGAGAAAAACAACAGGTCAAATATAGGAAAGACTGTCTGGTGTCTTCTCCCTCCCCCTGCCCTCATAGAGCAGACACATTGCTTAAAAGGGGGCGGGGGAGTGACTTTCTGGGAAACCTGTAGGGAAGATTGCAAATAGTGATCACATGAATGCAACAAGCTTGGCAACACATTGTGAGTGGGTTGCCAAATGCCCTAATTACAATCATGTGATCTTAGGGCTGCTGCAAGGGTTGTAACTTGGGCATAGGTTGCAAATTCCTTCATGGTTATTTGGCCAGGACTACCTATAGCGGTTAATTATTAAGATTAAATATGTATTTTACAATGAGTATTTTATATGGGAGCAAATGAAGGTTCCTCATCGCAGTTTTGGGATATAGTACTTTTTATATTGAAATTTTGCTTGCTTAAAAGAAAAGAAAACCTCTGAAGAATGAAAAAGATAAAACACTAATGATTTAAGAACACAACTAATGGCTTAAGTACAGAACTGGCAGAGAATAGTTCTTTCCCATCCTCTGCTATCCTAACCCTAACCATATCCTAACATATTGAGAAATATATACCATAATATATTCAACCTCTAAACGTCGCAAAATTTTTTGTTGCTGTTGTAAACTAAAACTGCTGCATAACAGTAATTTTGTAAAAATATCTTAAAGTCTAACAGTATCTACAAAGATTGGTAAAGTTTATATCAGTAATGTAGTTACATAAATACATTGAAAAATATATTAAAATATTTTATCGTGTAATTTGATAACCCTGCAACTAAATGATTGAATTACCTGGTTATATTGTTTAGAGCAAAATTTTATGAAACCTTTTATAAAATTTACTGCAATTCTTAGTAGCCAGCTGAATGACCTTGGGCCAGTTACTCACTCTCAGCCCAACTCGCCTCACACGGTTGTTGTTGTGGGGGAAATGGTAGAAGGAAGGAGTATTAGGTATGTTCACTGCCTTGAGTTATTTATAAAAATAATGAAGGGAGGATATTCCTGATTTATTGCTTAGATAATAAAAGCTCTGTTAATCCCATCTCTAGAATTTCAGCATACTTTTAGGTACATATATCTTCTCTACTGTCTCTTTAACTTGCAGAAGTAACTTTTCTAGATTGGCTTTCATTGGGACAGAACCAATATTCTCCAGCTATTTCATGTGGGTTGACAATTGTCTCTTATCAGAGAATTAGATTTATGGATAATTTTAACTGCATCATAATAGAAGTGACAACATAGTTTCTCAGAATTCACAAGACAAGGTATCAACTACAGTCTTATCACAGGGCCCCCCAACCCCCAGGCCTTTGAGAACCAGTCTGTGGGTGAGCACGTGAAGCTTTATTTGTGCATGCGCAGAATTAAGTTGCACACATGAAATCATTGCCTCCAACCCCTGCCACTGCCACCTCTACCAGTCCGTAGAACCAGAAAGATTGAGGACTGCTGGTCTATGAAATCCTTTTTTCTATGCTTTAAAACATTTAATCATTTTCAGAGATTGCTAAAATTCATCAACAAAGTACTCAAGATGCTGCACGTCAGATAGAAACAGAGGTGGCACAGCGACTCTTGTTATTACAGAATGAATACAAGAATGACCTGGATTGTCTTCAGCTTGAGATGCAATCCATTTCTAGTCAACAAGAAGAAATAGAAGAACTGAAGAGAAAAAATACTGAATTAAAAGAAATCGGCATAGTACAAGAAAAGAATGTGAAAGAAGAATTAGAACAGGTATATACTGAGCAATGCAAAAATACTACTTTTAGGAAATAATTTGTTTAGACATTTAAGTTATCTTTATTATTGAAAAATAGTAATCTATGCCATTTTTTAAAAATACCAACAAGGTGTATGTTTACTATGCAATCAAGGGTAAATGAAAATAAGTAATTTTTTAAAAATAACATAATTTAATTTCAGAGTTTAAAAGATGGCTTTATTAAAGATGAAACTAGCTCAAAGATATTACCATGAACTTAGCTTATAAATATTCAGATTGCTATTGGTAGTATAGAAAAAAGCAAACTGACTGTAGCAGACATTTTTCTAAAAGTCAGTGACAAGGCCAGTAAATAAATATTTTTTTTATCAGGGCAAGAAAGAGGAGTCTGAATATATGTAGTCCTTGACTTATGACTGGTTGCTTAGCGATTGTTTAAACTTACAATGGACCTCTCCCCCCCCCCCCGAAACTACTTATGATTCAGTTCCAAAGTTACAATATCCAGCCACACCTGGGTCACATGACCACATTTTGGGTGCTTGGCAACTGGCCAGCATTTACAACAATTTGTAGCACTCCACGATCACATGACCACAATTTATGACATTTTTCCAGAAACTGGCGTTTACTTTCAGTTTCTGGGGGGGAATACCCACCCTATAGTGAACAATGGGTTTGTTTTACAACCATGGCATATGCTTGACTATCACTGCAAAAATGATAAAATCTGGTCTGATGACATGCTATGACCATAATGACTTACCACCATAATTGGCAGACTCAATTACAGTTGTAAGTCAAGTTGTATGCAAAGGAAGGTGAAACAAAAAGTGGAGAAAGCCATTTCTGCCCTATGAAGATTTAATAAAAATGCTAATACTACATTTGCCTGCTGGACCTCCTGTGGGACTGCCTTCTGCACTCTTTGTTGCAATTCTAAGATCTTGAACTGGCTCTGTGTACTGGGAGATTAAGCAAGTAGCTGCAGCCCTTAGCAAATGGTATAAGGCAGTGTTGGCGAACCTTTTCGGCACCGAGTGCTGAAACAGGAGCGCTTGCGGGGGAGCGCCGGAAACCGGAAGAGCAGTTCCCCGGCGCATATGCGCACGCTGGGAAGCTGAGCTTCCGGTTTCTGGCGAGCGCATGCGCGCCAGTCACCTGATCTTCTGGTTTCTGGTGTACATGCGTGCGCGAAGACCAGCTGGGCGGCACGCATGTGCGCGCCAGAACCCTGAAGAGCAATGGGCGACGGCTGGCGTGCACAGAGAGATGGCTCTGCATGCCACTTCTGGCACGCGTGCCATAGGTTCGCCATCACGTGTATAAGGAATGTGGGGTATAGCCTTTGCAACCACTTGGTGTTTTCTCCAGCTGCTGAATGTGCTACAGCAGAAGCAGATTGGGGAGATGGTATTCACTGATAGTTGGCTGTGATTGTGGAGATGATTATGTTAAATGGTTCCCAGGACTTGAGGGAGTGATTGATGGAGGAGATAGGATGGGTTGTGGTATCAGAATGGTAATGGGAGGGGGGGAGAGAGAAATGATGACAATCTGGAAGTGGACAACAAATGGATTTTGTGTAATATTTAATAGATTAAGCATAAACTAATTGAAGATCATACAGCTGAATTAAGAAGAACTAGAAAATTGCTCCAGGAAGTGGAACAGACTCATAAAGCAGAAGCTGAAGAATGGAGACATGAAAAGGAGATATTGGTAGCAGAAGCTGAAGAAAAATTATTATTGCTTCGTAAAGAGCTTCGGAACAAGGCAGAATATGAAAAGCAAACGTGGCAAAGACAGTTTGACCTTCGAGAAGCAGAAATGACTTGTCTTCAAGAACAGCAGGCTGCTCTAATTGTAGAGTTAGAGAAAACTCTAAAGGAGCAACAGAATACTATCCAGCAGTTAGAAGATAGTTTAGTGAATACACAGAAGACTTTGGCTCAATATAACAGTGAATTATCTTCCACAAAGACCCTCATGGCCGAAGAATTAGAAAAAGCCAAACAAGTTTTAGAAGAAGAATATAAGGCTAAATATAAAGAAGCACAAAGCAGGTTTGTAATTTTTTCTATTACTTCTAACTTGATCATTTAGTGTAAATGCTTTCATAACCATCTCCCAAGGGTATACCCTGTATATGCAGTATCTATTGTAATCTAGCTGTTTCATTAATAAGTTAACCATCAATGTGTGAAATTAGATATTTTTAGAATGCCTAGGAAAATCTATAGAATGCCAAAAATGGGACATCAAAGTATGAAACGCTTAATATTTCACACATTTCCTATGTATTCTATGTAATGCCAAAAGGCAAACTGGCAAAGTATTAAAAGTATAAAATAGAATATGACATTCTAGCCTTCTTTGTTGCAACAAGTACTGTAGGTCAGTACTGGTCTTTTTCTCTTTTTTCAGTAAGATAGTCCTATACTTTATTTTGTATTTCTTTCATTTTCATACCTATCTTTTCAGTAAAAGGTTCAGTAAATGACTCTTTTTTCATACTTTACCTAAATAGTTCTTGTTATTCTGCACAATGCCTAGCATTTATATACAATGCCTAGTGAAAGTATATAGCTTATTAAAATAACACAGACATTTCGTACTTCACCTAAAAACGTCACACATTCTATAGATTTCCTAGGTGTTCTATACAATGCCACCTTTTCACACATTGTCGGTAACAAATATACCACATTTTCATAAATGAATGGCATTCAAGACATTTAATGCAATTAATACAATAAATACACAAATAATAAATATACTTTAAAGCACAGTTGCAACATTAAAAGATTACTAGTATTCACCAACTCGGTGACAGGGTAACTTGAATATGGGCTATATACAAGTAGTAGTTGTTGCTGAATGAATATTGATTACACCAGAGTCCTGAAGTTATAGCTGTTGCAGTGCCCCAGCCATCATGTGATCAAAATTAAGACTTGGCAACCTGCGTGCACTTACAATCAGCGGGACATTTCAAATCACCTCCCCCACTCCATCTTTGCCCTTTTGCTGCCCTGCATTCCACTGGCCCTGCCATCTCCAGCTGATCTTTATCGTCTTCTTCCTCTCACTGCTGATGAGCTATGGCCTGCCTGGTCCTTCGCAAAATGGCTGTTAGTTGCACCAGGACTTCTTCCTGTTTGTCCAAATTCTGTGTGGCCTTCTTGCATGGTTTTGAAGCCTTCTAAAACTTCTCAAGAAGGCTGCACACAATTTTTGAACAAGACTGCATGCAATTTGGACATGAGCAGAAGGGCCAAGGTGGCCATGCCTCATCAGCAGTGGGAGGAAGAAAACAGCAAGGATTAGCTGGGGGTGGGCGGGTTGCAGATCCCAGGGCAGCAGGGCTGGCAGAAGCAGAGTGCAACGCAGCCAAAAGAGCAAAGATTGTTGGGAAGAGGAGGTAAAGCGAAAGCAATCCCTTATGGGAGGGCCAACCTGGGAATGGATTGAATCAGGGTGTGCCTTGCCTAACAACTAGGGGGGATTCAGTTAATGACAGAAGTGGGGAGTGCCAGGAGGCAGTCATGTATTGTGCTTTATGACCACATTACTTAGCACTGGAAATTCAAGACTTACTGTTGTCAAGAATTACTGTTGTTAACCAAGAATTAGCCAAGAATATTACAATAAGGCATTATCATGAAGAACCGTGGTGGCACAGTGGTTAGAATGCAATACTGCAGGCTACTTCTGCTGACTGCCAGCTGCCAGCAGTTTGGCAGTTTGATTCTCACCAGCTCAAGGTTGACTCAGCCTTCCATCCTTCCGAGGTCAGTAAAATGAGGACCCAGATTGTTGGGGGCAATATGCTGACTCTGTAAACCGCTTAGAGAGGGCTGTAAAGTACTGTGAAGCAGTATATAAGTCTAAGTGCTATTGCTATCATACATCCCCACCGAATATGCCTTCAAAGATAACAGGTGGAGGAAAGCTTTTTCCCAAAAAAGAGATTGTACTTCAGCATCATCTAGAGTACCACATGTTGTGTTCCTGTGGTGAGAACAGAACTGGCATTCAATACAATCTGCTGGTTGGCCTGGGGAACCAATAGGGGAGTCCATAATTGGAGGTAGCTATTGGACTAATTAGCTGACCCCACCTCCCCACTGCATTTCCTGCTCCACCCATCTTTTTAAATTTCATATTGTTATACTTTCATTATTTATTGTTTATTCTTTTGTTATTGTTATGTTTATTTTTTTAATCATTTTTTTCTGTTTTATTGTTGCAAGCTACCCAGAGTAGCTCCACGGTGTGATGGGCGGCAAATAAATTTAATAATTAAATTAATAGATTTAAAGGTGAATTTTGTTTTGCAGATTATTACTGCCACTAAATCTATAATCTATACTTAAAATCTGTGTACAAGTTTGTATGTATAATGCCACACTATCAGGATGACAAAACAGTACAGGTAGTCCTCGACCTATGACTATTCGGTCAGTGACCATTTCAAGTTATGATTGGACTGAACAATTTATGGTTGCTACTGGTCTTCAGCCATCTTAGCAACCCTGCAGTCATGTGGCCATGATCTGGGTGCTTGGCAACATCTTCATAAAATCAGTTGCCAAGCACCCATCACATGTTCACTATTTGCAACCTTCCCTCCCAGCTTCCCCAGAAAGTGAGTGACAGGGAAGATTGCAAGTCATTGGGGTATGTTTCCCCCATCTTGTGCACCCGCACCCAGTCCCTCCTCATTCACACCATGCCAACACTTGTATGTCATTCCCAATCTGCACAGTACTTCTCACATACCATTGTACATCCTCCCTATTCTCATGGTGCCTTTCACATACTCTCCCTAACCCTGCCTGACATATCCACTTACCACCTGGCTCCTTCCCCCACTCCAACATCAGCTTCTTACCTGTGTTATGACCTAGGATTCCACAAACCACGAAACAGACTCCTTGTCCCGACAACCCCTTTTTATTAAGTTACTGTGAATTCTTCTCATTCACATCCAGCAAAGTCTTTCAAGGGTAAATTTACAGTCACAGACCTTATCTGGCTTGGAGAGCTGCCAGGCCGATATCTTCAAAACTTAGCAAGAAGTCTCTGAGAGTCACGAACCAATTAAGCAAACTAATTGTCTCCTGCAAACTCCCATCCCCTTTCGCTCCTCTTTTATTCCCTATGGGAGGGGCCATTCATCGTCCACCTGTGGCCTTATTCCCAAGTCTACCCTTGTTCCTTAGCTGTTTGTCTGGCAGCTCTGCGCATGCGCACACTGGGAACAGGCTCCAGCTGTTCATCTGCCTCACTGATGTCTGACTTCAAAGGCAGCTGATAACTGTCAGACTGCCCTGGCCCCATCTCTGCCTCCGACGCAGAGCACTCAACAGAGCCTTCCCCAGACTCCAGGACTGGCCCATGTTCCTCCCCAACCTCCTCACTGTCCGAATCTGCTGCCAGCTCTGCTGGTGGACCACAACAACCTGCTTCAAGACCTGGAACTTGCATCTTTCCTGGCAGCTGACTTTGGCTATGGAAAACTGGCATGAAATTACCTTGCCTAAAGACAGTGTGATTCAGTTAATGATGACAAATGGTATTGTAGGGGATGCCATCACTAAATGATACAGTTGCACATTATGACTGCATCGCTTAGCAAAGGGAATCCCAGTCCCAATTGCCATTGTAAGTCAAGGACTACCTATAAATAATCTTTTATCTTTGGATTTCAGCAGAAGACTACTATGCTACTATCTTATCCTTTATGGAACAAGCTTTCATAGAATCATAAGGTTGGAAGGGACCTTGGGCATCTTCTAGTCCAACCCCCTGCCCAAGGTTTCTTGAAAACCTCCATTAACAGAGCACCCACAACACCAGGAGGCAAGCTGTTCTCACTGTCAGGAAATTCCTCCTTATTTCTAGGTTGGATCTCCCTCTGGCAAACCCACTGTTTTTTGTCCTACCTCCGGTTCTCTGGAGAATAAATTGTCACCCTCTTCCCTTTGGCAGTCCTTCAAGCATTGGAAGACTGCTGTCATGTCTCTTTTCAGTTTTCTCTTCATGGACTTGTATCAATAGCTTTAGTGGACTTGGTTTTTTAAAATTAGTTTAGGTATACTTCCTGGTACATTAATCTGGTACATTAATGTGGGACAGAAGTAGATGGATGATAAGAGAAATAAATAAGCAGACTTCCTTTGCCTTACATTACAGTTAACAAACAGAAGAAATATAAATAGCATTTTAAGATAATGTTCAAAAAATATCCCAGATATTTTACATTATGTTATTTGTTCTTTGCATTGTTATATTTTTGGTAATATATTTTGTTTGCTTCCTTATAAATCTAGATTTTTGGAAGAAAATAAAAAAAATAGAACAGAACATGAAATTCTTCTCCAGAAATTGAGGGAAAAACATATTGATGAGCTAGAGCTTCAAAATAAAGAATTGCATCAGAAACATAAGGAACACATTTTGTCCCTTACGTCCAGCCAGCAAGCCGAAATTGAAGTTCTCAAATCTACAATAGAAAGAAAACAACAGAATTGGTTAGAGACTCGTATGGCTGATATCCAGAGAAATAATCAAGCACATATTACGCAGCTGGAAACAAAGCATTTGTCTGATTTAAATAGTTTGGAGGCTACATACCTTTTTAAAATTAAGTTCCTGCAAGAAGAGCACAAGAAAGCTCTTGACGGTTTACAGATAAAATTGAAAGAACAATTATTTCAGAAAGATAAAGAAAATGAAATGCTTTTGGCTCAAGAATTAAATACAATAAAATTTGCTGAAGAATTACAGATTTGTGAAGACAATCTGAAAATAGAGCTGGCTGATGTTCAAAAAGAAAAACATAAATTAATGGCTGCTGAACATGAAGATATTCATAAGGTAGAGTTGAACAGTAAAGATTGTGGTTGGTTTTGAGTTCTGATTTTAGCAATACAGGCCAACCTGGGTATCATAGTTGCACTGTGATTATCTGTTGCAGTACCCCCTTTTTTCTCATGTGCACACAGTTTTGCATCTTTAGGTCTTAGTTCTCAGGACATACTATCATCTATAAGAGATTGGATTAGTGGTTATATCTCATGTTTTTAGTAGACTTATGAGGCTGTTCATTCTGCCTGCTGTGGTAATGGTTTCAGTAATCTGTTTGCATTTGAGAAACCATTCTTTCAAATAGCTTATTTAAGAATTCAAAGATGTAAATTGTCCATCTCAGGAATCGAGGGAAAGCTTTTAAAGAGATGTACAGTAATGATGCAATAACAAGGGTTTTTTTATTTGATCCAAGCTGTTTGATAAAACAACAGTTTGTGTGTAAAATTACACATTTTAAGATATATTTTTATTTATATATATATTTTTTGACATACATAAGTGCTTAGTGAACAGTGTATTGTCTGGGTCAATTTATTTATTATTTTATTTATTAATAAAATTTGTATGCCGCCCAACTCCCAAAGGAATTTACTTTATACACAATACTAATAACAATAATAATGCTATTTAGGTATACATAGTAATCTTTCAACTTCTAACATTTACGTACATAGTAATTATAATATATTATGTAGCAGTATACATAATATTTTCCCAATTTCTAATCTCTACTTCTATTTTCTAACCCTTAATAAAGCAAATCCCATATTAAGAAGTATACTGTATCTATCCTTCATCTCTTGCCCTTTTTAGTATTTCAACTCTTATTGACTTTTTGACAAATCTCCCACGCTCCTCCTTTGGGATCTTGTATCCCCTTACATCAATCACATTTAGTCTAAGTATTTCATCTGCCTCTACATCTACCTCTCGCTGTTGAATCTCTAGAGCACCCATCAATAACTCATCACTTCTGGGAGATCTTTCTCTTTGTCCTCTTCTATATTTTGACTTCTTAAAGAGTACCTGTTCCATTTCAAAAAAATCTCTTCTGTATCTTTATTTGTTTGTTGATTTATCTCCTCTATTCTTTCCTCTTCTTCTAATTTCCCTATTTTCTGAATTTTTTGTTCATTTTTTATTGTCATTTGCTGAGGGTTTTCTAGTCTCACATCTGTATCATGCATCAGTTTCTTCATCTCCCTATGGTTCCTTGTCCTAGCTTCCTGAATACATTGAAGCTTCAATAGTATTTCTTTTTGAAATGTATTTGTTTTTCCCTGTTGTAACATTTTGCTTTAATTTAATGGGCTAAAAGTTACTCAATGTGTTGCGGAGAAAAATAATTAGAGGTGAAAGCTTATTTAAGAATTCAAAGATGTAAATTGTCCATCTCAGGAATCGAGGGAAAGCTTTTAAAGAGATGTACAGTAATGATGCAATAACAAGGGTTTTTTTATTTGATCCAAGCTGTTTGATAAAACAACAGTTTGTGTGTAAAATTACACATTTTAAGATATATTTTTATTTATATATATATTTTTTGACATACATAAGTGCTTAGTGAACAGTGTATTGTCTGGGTCAATTTATTTATTATTTTATTTATTAATAAAATTTGTATGCCGCCCAACTCCCAAAGGAATTTACTTTATACACAATACTAATAACAATAATAATGCTATTTAGGTATACATAGTAATCTTTCAACTTCTAACATTTACGTACATAGTAATTATAATATATTATGTAGCAGTATACATAATATTTTCCCAATTTCTAATCTCTACTTCTATTTTCTAACCCTTAATAAAGCAAATCCCATATTAAGAAGTATACTGTATCTATCCTTCATCTCTTGCCCTTTTTAGTATTTCAACTCTTATTGACTTTTTGACAAATCTCCCACGCTCCTCCTTTGGGATCTTGTATCCCCTTACATCAATCACATTTAGTCTAAGTATTTCATCTGCCTCTACATCTACCTCTCGCTGTTGAATCTCTAGAGCACCCATCAATAACTCATCACTTCTGGGAGATCTTTCTCTTTGTCCTCTTCTATATTTTGACTTCTTAAAGAGTACCTGTTCCATTTCAAAAAAATCTCTTCTGTATCTTTATTTGTTTGTTGATTTATCTCCTCTATTCTTTCCTCTTCTTCTAATTTCCCTATTTTCTGAATTTTTTGTTCATTTTTTATTGTCATTTGCTGAGGGTTTTCTAGTCTCACATCTGTATCATGCATCAGTTTCTTCATCTCCCTATGGTTCCTTGTCCTAGCTTCCTGAATACATTGAAGCTTCAATAGTATTTCTTTTTGAAATGTATTTGTTTTTCCCTGTTGTAACATTTTGCTTTAATTTAATGGGCTAAAAGTTACTCAATACTCCACCAAAATCCCAATATCCCAATTGTCCAGAACACCAAAAAGCCAATATTAGAAGAATTTGCTCAATCCCAGAACTGTTCCTCAGAATTCACAATTTTTATAGTCCTCAAAATATGTCAATTTACTCCCTCTGAGTATCCAAACTTGTAAAAAATAACTTTTCTTCTTTCGCCTCGTAAGATGTTCTATCAAACAATATTTATAATACAGAATGGCCCACCAAATTTCCCCATGTCTCATTAATCCACAAAGTCAAATGTTCAGTTTTGAGGGCAATTCCTATTGTTTATAATCCACACTACTTTGAAGATCTTCAAAAGGTTCACCAGTTACCTTTTTACAGAGCCGAGGTGGCGCAGTGGTTAGAGTGCAGTACTGCAGGCTACTTCAGCTGACTGCTAGCTGCAGTTCAGCGGTTCAAATCTCACCGGCTCAAGGTTGACTCAGCCTTCCATCCTTCCGAGGTCGGTAAAATGAGGACCCAGATTGTTGGGGGCAATATGCTGACTCTGTGAACCGCTTAGAGAGGGCTGTAAAGCACTATAAAGCGGTATATAAGTCTAAGTGCTATTGCTATTGCTATTGCTACTCCCAAACAGCCAGAAAGCAAATAGATGTAGAACAAAAAAACAAAAAGACGGCCTTCCAGGTGTTGTTTGCCTTTCACTTTGTTTCCCTTCTTATAAATTCTGGCTTCCTGTCAAGGTCTTTTTCAACCATATAGTAGTATAGTATCTTTTTTCACCAGTAGGTGGCATCCCAGCTCCATTTTTCTTTATACAATTTCTTCCAGTAGTCAAACATTGTCAGCTAATTAAAATCACTTTTCACAGTACTGCGAGTTCCAGTCCGGTCTTCCTATATTTTAAAACTTCATAGTCTTCCATTAAAATTTTATTTCTCTTTTGGGTCTATAATCTATCTCCATGTGCTAACTCGCTGCTTTCTCAGCGCTTTGGAGAGTCTTTCTTTCAAAAATTCTTTTACTTGGGGTTGAGTTTCTAATATAGAAGTTGAAAATCATCTCACCCAGTTCCAATCCTCTGTTCACGAACTGCTCCAGCTCATTAGTATTTCTTCTTCCCAGCTTCTGTGCGGCCATAATGGCCGTCTCTCTTCTTCGTTGGTCAGGAGGGTGCCTTGGATCGAGTGGGAGAACCGCCGCTCTCCCACGATCAGCAAGGGGTCCCTCCTTGTGTTGTGGTCCGCCAGCGGCCTGCGGAGCTGGCAGCAGAGTCGGACAGCGAGGAGGTTGGGGAGGAACATGGGCCAGGCCTGGAGTCTGGAGAAGTTTCGGTGCCAGAGGCAGGGATCCAGCTCGGGCCATCTAGGAGGTCTGTGCTGACTCCAGAGCCTCCAGAGGCTGACATGAGCGAGGCAGAGGAACAGGGGGAGCCTGTTTCCAATGTGCGCATGCGCAGAGCTGCCAGAAGGCAAGAACAGTTACAGAGGAGAAGGACTACTCAGGAGTAAGGCTTGGAGATAATTGGCCCCTCTCATAGGCTATAAAAGTGGAGCAAACGGATGTGCTCGTTGCAGGAAGCAACTTGGTTCAATTCTCAGCATTTCGGTTCTGACTCCGTGTTTCTGTTTGGCCTTGCAAAGTTCCTTGCCAATTAGGTTTTGGTAGCGTGTCAAGAAAGAAAGGTTCGTGCTTATCTGCCTTCTTCCGAAAGACTTCTGTCGGACTAGTTATCATTGTTTGGGACTTATTACGGCTGGGAATGAACTTAATTCCCAGCCGTTAAAATAAAAAGAGGTTTTTGGGACTCCGTTTGTGCTGTATTATTTTATCAGGAAGCCTAGGTCAGAACAACTTTCTTCGTCACCCCTCCAGGGTGACTTTAGCCCCTTAGGGGCTCCTAACAAAGAAGGGTTGGCCGGGATTCGCGGAGCCCCTCTACCCATGACTGTCTCACCGCGACGCCAAACCGGAAGTCAAAATTACACATTAAGGAGATTGCCTAAGGACCACCTACCTCATCTGGTAGCGACTCAAAAGTCAAGCTTTGTCTGCTGCTGCTGCCCCTATTCTTTGGAATTCTATCTCCAAAAGGCATAATAACTCATAAAATACCTCAGAAGAGAGGCTTTTAATTGAGAATTTTAATTGTTCATTTTAATTATGAATGCTGTTCATAATAACCTGGTTATTTTAATTGCAATTTTAACATTTTAATTTTATATTTTATTTTTCGATAGTCAGCAGTACACCCAAATAAATATGTAGCAGTTGCTATGACTTAAACATTATGACTTTATAAAATATGGGTACCACCATCCATAGTACAGGAATTGGTTTCATAGCTGTTTCCCCCCCACACACACACACACCATTCTAACTTTGAACAGTTCCTAAGTGAGACTTTAGGTTAGGACTATTCATATGCTAAGTATAATAGCATTGCTGTCACTAGTTTCAGTTGGTTCCTCATTTACTTCTCATGTCAGATTGCCATAACTAAATCGAAGGTCACCCCTCCTAGTTAGTTTTAAAGTCTGTGTTCTGAGTGTTCAGTCATTTAGGGTATCTAGAAATTTGTGTCTCTGTTGCACATGAAAGAATAAAATATATGTAAGGAGTAATTGCAGACCTCCTGACCATCTTAAACATGTTCTATCTTAATTTTTGTGATTCTGATTATAATAGAGATTGCCTTTGAACCTTGAGCCATGGTGGTGCAGTGATTAGAATGCAGTATTGCAGGCTAACTCTGCCCACAGCCAGAGTTTGATCCTGACTGGCTCAAGGTAGACTCAGCCTTCCATCCTTCCAAGGTCGGTAAAATGAGGACCTAGATTGTTGGGAACAATATGCTGACATTTGTAAACTGCTCAGAGGGTGCTATAAAGCACTATGGAGCTGTATATGAGTGCTATTGCTGTTGCTGTTGCTATTGCTATTGCTATGAAGCAACTAGTTGAAAATTGGGGCCAAATTAAGGTTGTCTGGAATTGTGCAACTTAGATCTGGTAGCTTAGTGGTAGTTTACCACTAAAATGTAGTGAACTTAGATCTATGATAACCTGCAGACTATTAGAAGGCATAGTGACATAAACTATAAATCATTGCATTGTTTCAAGTTAGAATTAAACAGGAAGAATACTTTGTAATAAGCTCTAAATTATGTTTTAATCTCTAAGTATAGCGGGAAAAAGAATTATTTTAGTTTTTTCTGGTAGCAACTTTTTTTTCTTTTTTCTTTTCCAAAGATTATTATTATTATTATTTATTAAATTTGTATGCCGCCCAACTCCCAAGGGACTCCCAAGATGAACAGTTTATAATTTATGAATTATTATCTTTGATTCTATGTAGGAAGAATTGACTGTTGCGCCAGAAACACAGAGGCATTTGTTTGAAGATAAGCATCATGAAGCCCTGGATATTTTGCAGAAAACAATCCTCCAAATGGAAGAAGAACATAAAAGAACAATACAGGGCTTTCAAGATCTTCATTTGGTGGAAATTGAAAAAGGAAAAGAAAAAATTCAGCAGCTTCAGGAAGAATTGAAGAAAATAAAGTCAGACAAGCAACAGGTGAGAAATGCTTTTTGAAAAAGTAAAATTGTATTTCCATTTGGACCTCATTTTGTATTTTGCTATAACTTGCAATTACCTATTTAAGAAACTATAATAGAAGTGGTCAGTTTTGCTGCTCTTACTTACCAACTTTTCCCAAAAAAAAAAGTACAGGTAGAACTTGACTTACAACCGAGGTTTATGACTTTTTTTTGCAGGAAACCACTATTTACTCCTGGTTTCCAGCAAAACCTACCCATTGTGAACAATGGATTTGATTAATAACTGCAATGTTCATTTAACAACTGCAGTGATTCACTTGACGACAACTACAAAAAAGGGTCTTAAGATCGGAGGTAGTGATGTAGTGACCTGCTTAACAACCAGCATGACTTACTACTGTAATTCCAATTATAAGTCAAGTTCTTACCTGTACTTTTTTTTTCAAGAAAAGTTGGTAAGTTAGTGCTTTAAACCTCTTTCAAATTCCAGAAGGACATTTTTCTTGTGCTTATGTCTGTTTTGCTGTTGTACAGTCTTAAAAACATTGCCAGAAATTCTGGCTCTATCTATTCCAGTAATATTCTTACATTGAACATGCTTGCTATTGTTCTTGGTAACTGATTTTAAAACATATGTGAATTTTGACCACAAAAAAAAAAATCATTCACTCAAGCCTAAAGCATAAATTTAGACATATTTCAATATTTTTGCTATCTCCCAAATTTCCATAACATTATTCATTCAATTTTATGTGGCATGGTTCATCAAAGTGCAGTGAAAATACAGGATAGCTGCATGCTTGTCTTAGCAAAAATTGATATTTATCCTTACTGTTCATTTTTTTCCCACAGTTGGAGAAAGAAATCAATTTTTTAAGGAAAGAAATGGAAAAGGCCAATACTGAATTAAAAAAATTATATCCACAAGAGAGAGAGAATCAGGAAGAAAATATTCTTATAGCCATGTTGAGATCTGATATTGACAGTTACAGGAATGAAAGGTTTGAACACTTGAAACATTCTGGAGTACATTTTGGATTTTATATAAAGTAAACAAATTATGAACATGTATGCATATTTTGTATGTAGATGATGTAGTCTTGTTTGACAAGAACCCAAATGATTTGCAGTTAATATTAGCTTGTTAGATTGTATGGGTCTGAGAATTAATATATCAAATATCAAGTTATTTATACTGACAAAAAAAATGGAATGAATAATTTCAAGTCATAAATAAAAGGGAAAAATAGAACAAGTAAACGATATTTTGGTAAAATGCATACTAAACCTGGGGAAATTTATATTGCATGCAACTACTGATAGAATTATATTGGGGTATATGTGATTTGTACAAGAAATGAATGTTAAAATGGATGTGGACATGGAATATGTAAGGACAAACAAAAGTAAGTTGAAGTGAGTTACTTAAAATGTGTCTGGAAAAAGTAGAGAAGGTCAAGAATGAATGATAGAATGCATTAATGATCAGTATAGTGGTACTAAATCAAAGTAATTTGATCATATAAAAAAATGAATGAAGAACAAATTGCAGAACAATGAATAGCATATATAAAGGGAGAATGAGGAGATGTCAAGAAAACCAAGAAACTTGTAGCTGGATAGCATTAATGACATTCAAGGACAGGAAATTTAAAGAAAAAAAAGGAACTGATTTATGGATGTGCTGGAAGAGAGGATTGTTCAAGAACAGAAAGGTATAGAGAGAGTTATGAATGATGTTGGTGTCAACTAGATCTAGTAAAAAGTATTTTTGTTATATCCATTTAATTTCTTGTGCTTAATTCTTACCTTTTTTCGGCACTTTGCCTAAAACTGGTTTCCCTGAAGGGGTATAGTGTGATGGGCAGGTATGTATGATAGAGAATATTAAAACTAACATATTTGTCAACAATAAGACCAACTTTTAGACATTTAATATTAAACATTAGTAATACAACACAATGTAATAATTTCAAAATCGTTTCAGAATTTGTAGATAATTTGTAGGGAACTTACAATATATGTTAATATATAATATTTAACATAACTTTTGTATAAACACTATGATATAATGCAGAACTTATTAGGAGAGATGGCCTGATTATTAATATTCTATTCCAGAATTATATGAAACTTAGAAATAAAAAAACTTCCTTAAATCTTTAACTTTATGATATAGTTGACCAATATGCCGTTTTTAAAGATGGGTTGGGAAAGAGGCACTTAGAGATTACAGTGTATTAGTGTTTCTTCTAATATAAATACATTGGTAGGAAGCAGAGACTATAGTAGTGAAAGATGCAGAATCTGATTTAGCCCAAGTAAAATCATCATACCATTTTTCTGATCTCTCAGATCTTCAATATAGTAAACTGTTTTGATGGTATGATGAATGGATAGCATTAAAAACTTCAATGTCAAAAAATAAAAAGGTACATGGATAAGTTAAGTGAATAATCTAACACCGTGATGGCGAACCTATGGCACGTGTGCCACAGTGGCATGCAGAGCCATATCTGAGGGCACGTGAGGCGTTGCCCTATGTCAGCTCCAGTGCGCATGCCCTGAAGCCTCCGGAGTGCGAAAAATGGCCCAACGGACAAACCGGAAATCCGTTTTTCCGAACTTCCGGTTTGCCTGTTGGGCCGTTTTTCGCACTCCCAGGCTTCAGTGCGGCCTGTGTGCATGCGTGGGGACAGCAAGGGGGGGGGTAAACTTAGCAATTGTGGGCTTTTGGGGAGGAAGAATGGTATATAGCAGTGATGTCGAACCTATGGCACGCGTGCCACAGGTGGCATGTGGAGCCATATCGGAGGGCATGTGAGGCCCTGAAGCCTCCGGAGTGCGAAAAACGGCCCAATGGGCAAACCGGAAGTCCGTTTTTCTGAACTTCCGGTTTGCCCGTTGGGCCGTTTTTCGCACTCCGGAGGCTTCAGGGAAGCCTGAAGTTGAAAAACAGCCCAACGGGGGGATGCGCGCATAGGCAGTGTGGCACGCATGGGGGGGGTTGTGTGCTGGCATGCGCACGCACTCCCATTTTTGGCACACAAGAAGAAAAAGGTTCGCCATCACTGGTCTAACAAATAAAAATGAGTTGGGTGGAAATTCATCTCATGCCTGTCAAGGAGCAAGGATAAAAATACAACTCTGTGACGTAGTAGAATGAATAATCCACAACTATGTGAATACCCAAGCATTTAAGAGGTGATAGTGAAATTAGGATTTACTCTTATCAGCTCTTTGTCACTGCTAACTATGTAGCTTACAGGTCCTTACTGATATCATATATCCAGCTGCTTTAAGTACAAATACCCTGGAAAAGATTCATGGTGAAAAGTATTCCTGTATATCTCTCCTCAGTCTGCTTCCAAAAGTCTTTAAGAATAAAGGATGAAGCTAATAAAATTCTATTCTAATTCTAATTTCCCATTGTTTGAGATCTTCACGGTTTCTGGAGACAATCAACCTAGGGACCATAGTGTCACTCCTACATGAGAGTTTTTTTCCCTTGGTCCAGTTTTAAAATCTTGCTCAGTGCTTTTCCAACTGATAGCCTAAACACTAAAGAGCAATAACCTAATCTCTATGGGATAGTAAGCTGTTATAAATCAGCTGGTAAGGTCCATAAGCCTACTTTGGAAATCTTTGGCATTACAAGGAAAGGTGCACATTTTTACCAAATGGAGAAAAGGAAATTTTATGCTAAAGGATTAAGTAGTAATACAATTAAAATATACAGTATGCTTAACGGAAGTTATTAATAGGAAAGCCTGGAGCAACTTTGCTTTTTTGCCCTTATTTATTAACTGTTCCTTGCATTCTGTTCCTTGGTGCTATTCAGTAGGATGCTGCAACACCACCTTGAATTGTTTGATCTACTAATCCAGTTTCCTAAGAAAGTGACAAATATCCTTATTCACCCTTAGATCTTAGTGTCATTTGTAAAACTTAAATTTCTGTGTGTTGTGTCAATTCAATGTAGAATGAGTCAACTGGATATTATGCATATCTAAACTTTAACTTTTGTTTTGTGTTGGTAGGAAGAATAATTTTAGCTGAAATATGACTTATCTTGCTTGCTTTTTTGTATCCAAAGTTGTAATTTTAGATACATAAATAAAATACAAAATTACAAATAAAGTTATAATTTTCAACTTCATTTTAGAACAGCTCTTGACTAGAGATAATTTCTGGGAGAAATGGTATAAGAATTACACCTATTTTAGCCTTTCCTGTATGGCTTCTAATAAATACATAACATGTGAACATTTATTTTTGCTTTTGTTTTAATTTGCTTCCTGTTTTCTAATAAGGAAGAAATCATTGTGGGAAGAAGAGGTAATCAGTGGAAATGGCAAACAGAACAATTCAATCTGTAATATTTTGTTGTAGGGATAAACTACAAGAATCTTGTCAGCAGGCTTTGAAATTACTTCTGAAAATGGTGCAGTCCACAAAAGATATGGAAGATCTTATCTGCAAGAAAATTGGCCTTTGTCTTGATGACAGTTTGGCATCTGGAGAGTCACAAGAGATCATATCTGAAGAAACAGTACTTGCACACCCATTGAAAACAATAGAGCAATGGAAATTAAAGAAAAACAATAGAATTTGCCAAGGTAAATAATTTGAAGGGAAAATAAAGTTTTATTTGACAGAATTCTGCAACCATGTTCTTGCTGGCTTCCATAGCTTTGCTGTACAGGTAGTCTTTGTTTATCAACCATTTGTTCAGTGACTGTTCTAAGATATGATTGTGCTGAAAAAAAACTTTGCTCAATTACAACCTTTGTAGTATTCCTCATTCATGCCATTATATTCAATATGCATTGTCCTATTCCTTCTCTGTGCCCCCCTCCCTTGCAGAGAGATTGGAAGGAAAGGGATAGCAAGAAAATAAGCTGTTTGCTCTTCTACACATTGAAAGCAATGTGATTGGGCTATTAGCCCTGGGCACACTATACATAACAGTTTATAAGTACTCTCTTAAAATCTCTTTTTGTCCAGTCTCTCCTCTCTGCAAGGTGGGGGGGGGGTAAGCAAGAGCTTTGTGTAAGCAGACTATCATTTGCCTAACCCTTTCCTGCTGTTGGCATTGCTCAGGATATGTAGAAGAGCAAATAGCTTACTCACTTGAAATCTCTTCCTCTCCAATCTCTGCTCTGCAAGGGATTCTATGAAGAAAAGCAAACCATTTCTATAGGCAGCCCATTTTCCCAGCCCAGTCATGGTCAGGTGATTTTCCACTTAGCAACCACTTTGCTTAGTGGCAGAGCTGCCAGCCCAATTTTCCCAGTCCTGGGAGTGCTAAATGTGTGTTTAATTGCTATCAATGAAAGTGTTTAGGTTTAGACAGTTAATAATCTATGGGTGCCTGATAAGGTCCGCTAGGAACCTACTTTTGCAAACTTCTGTTGCTTTTGTTCTTTTGATCACTACCACTGAAATCCTTTGAGCTGCCTTTCTAAATGACAAAAAGAAAGAGAGCACCCTCATTACTTTGCAGTTTTCTCTGAGCACTGATATGAGCCCGGATGTAGGATGCAAATGAAAAGGTAGCAATGGCGGAAGGAAGAAAGAAGTGAATCTAGTCAGAAAAAATATGACCTGAGAACAAAAAACAGTCTATGATATGAGGATTAGACATTTATGCTGATTGTTTTTTCTTTCCCAGGAATATATTATAGTCTTTACTAGACCCTGTTCAAATATAGCATTACTTTTTTGGGGGGTGTTTATCAGGCAGGCAGCAGAATTTGGAGTTACATAGTCCCACTTTTATTTCTTCTTTGCCATATTAAAAAAAAATCAGATTTATTTGAATTGGCTTTGTAGGCTTTTACAATACTGATTGAGAGGAGGGGGTATGTTATATAGACTGTAGAAAGACAAGGCCTTAAACATCAGTTTGGATTTTAGGTTGAGCTGTCTATCTAATTTTACGTTTTTATGTTTTTTTCTAGGTTTGCATGCCACCCACAGTAAATAAATAAATTAATCATTTAATCAATGAATCATTTAATTAATTAATTAATTACTTAAAATGATTAGCCACAACTAATTCATATTCATCCTGGGTTGAAAAACAAAAGTAGATATATCAGTGGACCATAAAATAAAAGCAGTATCTGATCAATACAGGTAGTCCCCAACTTACAACCACATCAAGCCCAAAATTTCTGTTGCTAAGTGAGACATTTGTTAAATGAGTTTTGCTCCATTTTACAACCTTTCTTGCCACAGTTGTGAATCCTTGTAGTTGACAAGTTAGTAACAAGGTCGTTAAGTGAATCTGGCTTCCCCATTGATTGTTCTCGTCAGAAGTTTACAAAGGGTGATCACATAACCCCGGGATACTACAACCGTCATAAATATAAGTCGGTTGCCAGGCATCTGAATAGACCATGGGGGATGCTGCAAATGGTGGTAAGTGTTAAAAACGGTCATAAGTCACTTTTTTCAGTGCGGCTGTAACTTTGAACCGTCACTAAATGAATTACTGTAAGTCATGGACTACCTGTATGTACATGTTAGTCACTTAATGCTAACTCATAAATTGTCCCATTCCCATCTCATTTGCAACTTAGTTGCTATTGATGAAGTCTGACGGGAAAGGATTTCCTCCATTGGACAGGGGGAAATCATAGACCTAAGCTAGAAGAGATGCAGTTAATCCTTCCCTCCTAGGTCCATCTTTCAATGACTAGTCAAGTGCCTTACAGTAAGTCCAGCTATCATTCTGAACTATACTTGGTCAATACTTAGAATTTTCTTTTACCAAGGATTCAATTTATTCTCCACCTGATATTGTAAACCACAGAAAACAAGAATACTCTAAATTAAATTCTTCACATGGCCATGAATTTATTTAAACCCTCTAAACCAGATTTTAAGGAATCATTGTGAAGGTCTTCATGATTGAGAATGAGAAGTATCCATACCTTATATGGGAGGCTCCTGTGGGGGCATAACTGGACTTTGTCAAAAGTTTTACATTTGGAATGTGCAGAAAGAAGCACTCTGGGGATAAAAAAAGCTACCAAGCAATATAATAAATGTACAAAAAAGAATATACTAAAATCAATATAATCCAGTCAACACCAATAAAAATTAAAAACATCTGCAGATACAGTTTTAAATAGTAGATATAAAAATACTAAGAACAACAAGTAGCGTAGAACAGTTAGAACAGAATCTCTTGAATATTTTAAATGCAGGAAAGTTACGGGTAAAGATACTCTTTTAAAAACTAATTCTATTATAGATGCTGAATTATTTTCTGCACAGTGACAATTCTGTAATAATTTTAATTCAGTTGAATTGTAACTTGGTTTATAAAATTATATTAGGAAAATATAATAAAATGTTTTTCTATGTTTTTTAAACTTACATTTTAAAAATCAATTTATTGAACAGGTGAAGTTCCTGATCAAACACTACTGGAACACAGCTTTGATTCTTTGGAATTGAGTGAGCATTTATGTGAAAGTATTTTTGAAAATCCAGAACTTATATTTGAAAATGAAGAGAGGATTAAAAAAATTGGCCGTTGTTTATATATCACTGTGGAGAAACTTCTTGATATGCTTGCTGAATCAACCAAACAAGTAAAATACTTTTATTTGGTTAAGTAGTAATTAAATCTTATATATTAATAGTATGGGAAGCCAGGCAGTGCTGAAGACCTATTCTTTTATACCCATGGAGGGAAGGAACTGGAGATAAGTTCTTGAACTGATATGCTTCTGTTATGTATAGTTCACATGTTATTGCATCTCAAACAGTCTTCAGTATAACACTTTAAATAAAGATAGTCCTCGTCTTATGACCACAATTGAGCCTGGAATTACAGTGATAAATTGTTGTAGTAATTAACAGGCACCTGCATGACTGCCCTGCTTAAAGACCACAATCCCTGCTCTCTCTATTAGGGTTGTTAAGCAGACTGTGGTGTGCCTCAGGATGGGAGTGGGTTCCTGGGAGACCTTGCAAAGGCATAGGCCCACACTACAGCATCTCTCCCAGCTCAGACGCGGCGTGTGCAAGGCCTCCCCCATGCCTTAGGTACCCTTGCACAGCTTCCCACCCCACTGGGACCCACAGGCCTTGAGCTTCCTCCTTATCCCATCACGCCTTGCTCTGCTTACCTCTTCTGAAGATCACCTTTCTTGAAAGAGCATCCAGCCAGTGTGACACAGGGCCTTCCTACAGAGCCACCTAGAGCCATCCCAGAAGTGGATGGCATTTTGGAAGTGGGCACCATTCTCAGGATCTCAGAAGGGTGTGATTTTCCAAAGTGGAGTACGGCATGACTGAGTGGGGAGGAGACCCAGGGCCTCTGGGATCTGGCAAAACAGAGGTGAGGTGGCGATAGATGAGTGGGGCAGTTGTAGTGTACTTGTGGTTGGTCAGAATGGCGGGGGGATTGCCAAGCGCCCGAATTGTTATAATGTGACCGTGGATGCACTGCAGCATCCATAAATTTGAGTACAGATTAGCAATAGCAATAGCACTTAGACTTATATACCGCTTTACAGTGCTTTATAGCACTCTCTAAGCGGTTCACAGAGTCAGCATATTGCCCCCAACAATCTGGGTCCTCATTTTACCCACCTCAGAAGGATGGAAGGCTGAGTCAACCTTGAGCCGGTGAGATTTGAACCGCTGAACCGCTGAACTGCTGAACAGTCAGCTGAAGTAGCCTGCAGTACTGCACTCTAACCACTGCGCCACCTCGGAGATTGCATGTCCCTTTGTTCAGCATTGTTGTAATTTTGAACAGTCTCTGAATGAATGGTCGTAAGTGAAGCAAATAACTACATGCTCAGCAATATGATTAAATAAAACTCAGAGAGATCAATGTAGCTTTATAAAACATAGCAAGTAAAAATACCCAACATTACTAATACTTTTATAGACATTCTAAAGAGTACAATTATTGCATGGCACATCAGTTGAGAATTCTGAGATACATGAAACCCAACTATCATTGGTCAGCATCTATGAATCATTATTGAATAATGCTTTGCCATACGATTAAATATCACTTATGCTTCTTAAGAAATTGAAATTGTCCATTTCAATTGTATTAAAACTCCAGTCCACTAAATATATGAATAGCTTTACTTTATTTTTAGTAGTTTAACATTTTCAAAACTACTGGCATTTTAGATATAATGATAATTTAACAGATAAATTAAACATTTTGTATAATAAAAACATTATGGAAGTGTAAACTTTCCTTTCAAATAACATTCTATAACATAGAATTTAATCTTGGTGATGGTTCATAAAACCCTAGAAACCCTTTTTTCTGCTTCGAAAAGGAAGCAGGTGGATACTTATATTCTTATCTTACCAATACTCTAAAGTCCAAACGTGACACCATGCCTGAGGCATTATTTTAATTGTGACATACACACCTGATGCTCAGTCTCCCAAGGGTCACAACCTGCAGTTTGAAACCCCTGGTATATATAAAATTTTCTACCTAGAAATTGTTTTTGTGTAAGAAAAGTATGTTTTCTTACAATGAGTATAGATGAAACTTCACTAAAATTTAATATCTTTCCTTTGAAGGTACCGTACTTAAATTTAAAATAGATACAGAATGCTGATGTGTTTATGTTACTCGCAGAGTTAGGATTTCTTATCCTTTCTTTCATTGGATTCTTGGGAGGGGGCAGGGAGAAATCAGCTTTCTAGATATATTCCCTGCCAATAAGCACTAGGAATTGTGCTACTATTTAGTCATTTGCCACCAGCTTTTGATAATGATCTCAGGTGACAGCTGTAAGAGGGATTTGGGGACTAGGTGCAATCTAAGACTTCAGGTTGCCTCTCAGAGTACGTACTTTCATTGTCTTTTAAATCTCTTTGTTTGGAAGCTGGAGGAAATGCACAATATCCATAGTAATATTAAAGAGGAATGCAAGAATAAGAATTGGGAAGCATGCCAAATGCTTAATGAACAGCATGAATCAATGGACTGTTTTAATGAAGAGAGTAAAGTGCAGAATCAACTTGTGTTAGAGCTTCATAAAGCAAAAGGTAAGCAAGCTAAACTTCCCAGTAATGGATCATGGACTGGCCATAATTACATGAAGAAAGAAGGCATATCCAAATGGAAAATTCTTAGCAAGTAGAGAGCCATAAACATTGAATAAATACTGGAATTTTGCTACTACAACAACACGTTTTTCCAGTTGCTAAAGTTTTCACTTGACTCTATTATATATAATTTCATTCATTCTATTCTTTACTGCTAATCCTCATAATTTGACAGTAGAATTCAATTAAAAGTTTAGGTACAGTAGTAAAAATCAATTGAGTACTGGATTATTCCTGAGAAATACGACCTATTAATTTGTCAATTAATAAAGAAGATAGGGAAAACATGGCTTCTACAATTCTTTCTGCCACACTTTACCAGAACTGGCTGTAAGAGGTGAGGTGTCAATACTGTTTCAGAATAACAAATTAGTACATTGCATCTATGTATTCCAAGGACTTGGAATGTGGACAGTGGGAAGCATATATTCCAGTCTGGCTCATGTGATCAGAGAGAAGAGACTTAAAATGGAGCAGTCAGCAACACTAAGTAGCTGCTTAACTACATTTGCTATAGGAATGCACTGATATATTTACTGCAGTGTTTTTCTCTTCAGCTTACAACCAGATTCAGACCATTTTAAAATTTGATATTTGCTCAATCTGGGAAAATTGAGAATGCTTGGACCACAACATCATTCAATGTTGGATGATGTAAAGTCAGAATCCTCAATTGAAATACTAATAATGAAGCAAAAGGTTAAATATGGAAACTTAATGGAAAGGCAATAGTTATTGGCAAACACATTAATAATTGGAAAAATTTAAAGCAACAGAAAAAGAAACCAAAATGTTTAGAGAGCTGTCATTGATAATGCAGACAGAAGCAACCAATGGCAGACATTTCTGATTAAACTACATCCATCAAATTAAAAAAAGTCAGAAACAAGTAACAACATGAAAGTTTTAAGGGAGGAGTATTTTGATTATGGTGTTACGTTTTTGCAGAGCACAGTATATTACATGGGGAAAAAAGACTCTTATGCTATGCTGATTATTCCACCATCTGATGCTTTAACTGTATGGTGCTTTAATGTTGATAGAATAAATTGTAAACAATTACATATAGTGAAATTGACATTTTAAAGACAGACTCCCTGCATATAGAATCCTACACATAGAGAATATTAGCACTAGCAGTTATTGTATTACTATTTTGTATAAATTCTTTTAGTGTTGTTCAGTAACAATTCAAACGTTATTCTGTTTTGAGTTATAGGTCTCATTGAAGGTTATTTAACAGAAAGACATACTTTGGAAGAAGCTTTAAATCTTAAAGAAGAATCTGAGCATCGTCTTGTTGCAGAATTGGAAAAGCTTAAAGCACAGATTCAGAAGTTAACCCAGCATAATGCAAGATTTGCAGAGGAACAAAAATTACTAATAAGTCAAAATAGAGCTTTGGCTGCCAACGTGGGAGAGAGAGAAGTTGGTATGAAATGAAATATACATTACTAAATACATGTAAATCTTGGCTGGAGAATAAGACTGCTGCCAGTGTTAATGTGATTTTCATTGTATTTAAAAGTCTACTTAAAACAAAGGTAGGCAGTAGTATTTATGTTGGTTAAGCTGCAGCACAAGCATTTCTAACAGCATTTCCAAAGTAATATTTTTATTAATGACTTTAAAAAAATGAGAGTTCATGTTTCTTGAAAGATTCTTTTGCATTGTGATCCATATAGACATGCTTATACATATACATATACCATATAGACATGCTTATACATGGATCTGGGGAGAATGAGGATAACCTTTTCACAAAAACTGATTGAAATTTGGGAAAGCTATGGTGAAGTTTTCTTCTGATTAACCCCTCTCTTTTGCCCCTTGTGGGCTTACTAGCAATGATGATAGGCAACAGAGTTAGGTGGCTATGACCTCCACTTTAACTTCCCCAAATCCTCCTTGTACAGCTATATTACAGAATATTTTACAAAGAAAAAAGTAGCTAGACTCCTATTCCCTGTATTACATGCAGTCAATTCTGGGCCTTGCCAAGACAATATTAGATGCCAATCTGAATCATAATTATAATTCTAGTGTATTGTAAAAAAGATTAATTTATGGTACATAATTAATTAAAAAATATATGAATTTTGAAAAAAATTGTGTTCTTGGTACTGCTGTTTTTCCTTTATGTATTAGAATTAATCAAAGAGATAGAGCGTCTAGCAAAAACAAATTTGGAATTGCAGTGTCAAGCAGAGAAAGATTGTTCAAACTTGAATACACAGATGAAAATCTTGGAGATTGAACTTGAAGACCAGTTAAACAAAAATCAAAATCTAGCTGCAATGGCATCTGAAGTTATTGACCTAAGACAACAAATGGAAGCTCTTGAAAGACAGCTGAAAAATCAGAGAGATTTCATGGATGTAAGAAAAACATGTATAAAAATTTGGATTATTATTATTATTTTTTTGCTAGCACTTTGGCTTAAAGGTTTCTCTCAAAAGTATAAAATTATGCTAATCTATCAAAAAAATAAATGTTAAAAATTAGTAATTAAATGGTTTTGATTTGGTTTGAAATCTAAAATAGAGTCTAATATCTGCAAAACTGACTTTCATTTTCTTAACAGAAGCAAGCTATTGAAAGGGAACATGAACGTGATGAGTTTCAAGAAGAAATTCAGAAACTAGAAATGGAATTAAAACTTACAACAAAATCCCAAGCTTCTGGAAAGTCCAGAACCTATCTGGTGAGTAAAATCATTGCATATCAAAACTATTTTTAGTGCTACCTTACAATATAAGTATTTCGTTGGCTGGGCAGCCTTGTGCTTGAAGCAAGCATTAAGAGAATATATCAAAATGAAGAAGAATGAATGTTAGAAATTGAATATGATCTGCTGTGATTGTATGCAGGCTAAATAGGAAAACTCTGCTCCATTACAATATGATATGGTGTTCCAATGAGTTCAGTATGAATGTTTTGTTTTACACCATTTTGTTGATGTACCATGGGCACCAAAAGATTTTAAAAGATTTAACAGAGAAAAAGTAAATTCAGCTACAGGATGGCAGAACTGAAGCCTCAGGCCACAATTTTAGTAGATTTTCCCAAATCAAAGGAAATGAATTAGAGATACTCAGGGAGAAAGTGAAACTTTATAGGCTCACTCATTTCCTCCAATTTTCTTTGCTTCTAATCAGCAATGAATAAATGAAGTCTGATGATTACTTACTGACAGACCCAGGAATAGAAATCAAAGTAGTGTTCTAATGCCAGAGTTTCCCAAGCTTTTTCTGGAATCATTTTATGAAATTTGGCAGTCTACAGTATATAGGCTTTATCAAGATCAGAACCAGCTATAAATTAACCAGTCAACTTGATTCACTTTCCCCATTATCATGGAGCATTTAAAGGTTCCTGCAATGAAATCCCTACAGGTAATCCTCAATGACCCTTGTTGGGACCAGAATTTCCATCGCTAAGCTATGCAGTTCTCAAGCGAAACTTCATATGACTGCACCGTTTGGCAGTTTCAGTACGGAATGGGACAACTCGCCGCAGGATAATTCAACAAATACAAAAGTTAAATTAATTTCAATGGAACCGTGGCAAATAATAATAAAATAAAGTCAATCCAGAAATACAAGAGTTAAAATAATTTTGACAAAAACATGGTCACCAATAATAAAAGTAACTGAATGAAACAATTAAAACAGCATTGAATTGTCCCATGGCAAGTTGGCCATAGTGAGTTGGCTGCAGCACGTTGGCCATGGTGAGTTGTCCTAGATCAATTTCAGTAATCCCAGTTACTATTGTTAGGCCAGAATCATGCTGTCATTAGACCAGAACCTCACACGTCTCCTGCCCTGCCATTGTTGCCTCTGCTTCAACTCTTCCCACCTGCCTATTTCCCCCTTTTCTCTAATCTTTTGGCCACCTTACACTCTGCCATCTTTGCTGTCCCTGCCACCCTGTGCTCTTCTGACACTACTGCTGCCCTGCCCTTTGCCATGCATGCTCCACCAGCTTTGTCTTTTTCCTCCCACTGCTGACAAAGTGCACATGGCCTGGCCCTTTACAAGGCAGCTGCTGGCTACATGCAGATCATTGGAGATCTTGGAAGGGCCCACAGAGGTCATGAGTGGATAAGCAGAGACTGTATACAGATTGGTGGAGGCCATAGATGTATGGGGTAATGTTATTCAGCGCAGGCAGGGTGCTATAGAGTAAGAGATCCAAAATAAATTAAAAAAAGATTATGATCCAGAGCTGACAGGGTAGATCACAAGTTGCTCCTGCTACCTTTTTTGATCTCCGTGATCTCATACTCCATAATGAATTCCTTGGGGGTGGGGGGGAAGGTAGCAGGAGCAACTTGTGATATTCCCTTCAGCTTCTCCATTGACTTTGTTTCTGGGAAACCGGCAGGGAATATCGCAAATGGCAATCACATGACTGCAGCTTGCAATGTTGTAATCATAACACCTGGCATGTCTGGATCATATGTTTTTTTAATTTAATTTTATTAAAAGTTTTCTTTTAATATAAAATAGAAATAGAAATAAAGACAATGGAGAAAGGGGATAGGGGAGATAAAGTGAGGGAAGTGAGAAAAAATTAAAAAGAAACAAAAAGTAATTTCTGACTTTTTTCAGTGCAATATGATACAGTACATAATAAAGCTCTAGAATCAACTTTTTAGTTATATCAATAGTACCACTAGCCATTAAACATTAAAAAGTTAAAGATGCATATTAATTAATTATAATTAGGCATACTGTTTTATCTAAGCCTCCCACCCTATTCACTTCTGATGAGACCTATTTGTATCTTAGCATTTTTATGGCTGTATCATTAAAACTAGAATATGTTGAATATATAAATTGTCTACATTACAGGATGAAGTATAGTGTAGTTAGACTTGATTACCACACATGCAGTGGGACTTTTCTTTTTTCTTCCTTGTAATCTCTTGGGATCTTTCAGAGAGCCTCCAGTTGCCTTGGAGCAAAATACTTTGAGCAGGAGCTAACTGAATATAGGCCTTCAGGTTTTTAGTACTGCCAAGGAGCAGCTTTTAATTTGAAACATTAGAGTAATCAAAGTAAAAATATTAGGAATATGGTGATTATTTTTTATCGTTTGTGTTTCTTTTGTATTTGTCTTTATAGGTAGAATCTCTCCACAATGAAATAAAAGAGAGAGTGGATGATTATAACAGGCTTTTTACAGAAAAAGAGCAAATAGAGAAACTCCTTGCTGCTCGTAATGAAGAAATAGAAAAGCTGGAAGGACAGGTCAAGGAGTTGCAATGTCTGAATAAGGAGGTGACAAAGAATGTTGATAAACTCATGCAGGAACTGGAAAAAATGAAAAAGAAGGAAATTGAATTAAAAGAAGTAAGCTTAATTTTGTAATTTTACATGTTTAGTTAGAAGGGATTTGGAATTTATACAGAACAGCTAATAACTGAAATAGTGTGCTTTTTTCAAATATACAAACTTCTCAATGAAGATGGGAAAATGCAAACAGGTAATAAAGAAAAATGGAGCTACTCAACTATTTTGGCTCGGTCTACTAAGAGGCATGGGCATGTATTTGGCAGCATTGTGAGGAGCAGGAAGAGGTCTGAAAGCTCAAGACTAATTGAAATATAATCAGGGAATATCTATTTTGAATAAAAGGTAAAGGGGTCCCTTCAGATTTTACTCCACTAGTCTTTGCCAACTAAGGGGGAACTGCTCATCTCCGTTTTAAGGCCATTGAGCCAGCATTGTCCAAAGACATTTTGGTGGTTATGTGTCCAACATGATGTCACAGAGCGCTGTTACCTTCCCACCAAAGTGGTTCCTATGTATCTCGGATTTGCATGTTTTCAAAGTGCTAGGTTGGGAAGAGCTGGGGCGAGGACAGGAGCTCTCCCTGTCACATGGTGCTCTGGTCTCGAACCTGGGCTGCCAGCTTTCCAGCTGTCAAGGGCAGCGTCTTAATGCTGAGCCACCATGCCCCCCTTATTTTGAATAGTTTTTTGTTTATTAATCTTATCTCATTATTATTGATAACTTTCTTGATAGAGTGTAAGAATATATTCTCATCAAGGTTACCCAAGGTTTGACAATAATCCCAGCTGCTCAGGTAAAGCAAGTAGGTACCTACTGTATATTGGGTAGATGCTTGCAGCAGACGATCATTTTAGTAACAATGGCCAAAGTATCATTTCATTTTATATGGAAGAAAGCAATTGCAAAACCATTTCTTTATTTTACCAAGAAAATCACTTGGTTAGACAGTATAAAGTGAATGCCAGTATAATGCCAGACATTAGTTCTCTCAGGTCAGATGCACTCAGCATCGTATTGAGAAAATGCTGAGGACCTATCAATGAAGTGGTTAGATTAAAGCATTCAGGATAGCCAGTTGCTGATGTTTCTGTGCAGATAAAGAAAACACTGGATAATGAAGATTTTGCTTCCTGAACACTTTTGGGTATGTCTTACAGATTTTTGGCTGCTAATCACAAAAATAACCTGCAATTTAACCTATTGCTTAATGTTCTATAGAAATCTTTTGTTTTTACACAGTGGCAATTTACACCTTCAGTACTTGTTGGCTATGCTGCACACATGAAAGAAACATACAAAACATGGAACTGTTGTTGAAGCACATCCAGTACACCAAATACAACTGGAATATCTATGGAGATCCAAAAGTAGTGGCTGCTGCTTGAAATGCACCTAAGATATACCAAGTACTGTTGTTACATATGCCGATGGGACAGCCATGGAAGAGAGTCACCTTACATTAAAAAGAAATGGCCACTCTGAAAGAATTTGGTTCCAGGACAGAAAAATGTGGCACATGAACCCCTTGTTGACCCGGCAAATATTTTTGCCTCCGCTTTACATAAAACTCACTGATTAAAAAAATTGTTTCCAAGAATAACTGATGCCAAGATTAAGGAAGGCATTTGTTGGTCCACAGATCAGATAGATTATTAGTGTCAAGCAATTCGAAGATCTGTTAGGCTAGAGAAAATTGCCTGGAATGCATTCAGGGATGTTGTTGAGAATTTTCTTGGCAACTACAGAGCACCAACGTACATTCATCTGGTTGACAAACTTCTTATGGCACATATGACCATGGAGTTCAAAATGTCACTAAGATTCATTTTCTGTATTCACACTTGGACTTTCCCCAAAATCTAGGTGCAGTCAGTGAAAAACATGGTGAAGATTTTCATTAGGATATTGCCATAATGAAAAAATGATATCAGGGCAACTGGAATCCATTAATGCTGGCTGGCTGGCTATTGTTAGACACTGCAGTGAGGAGCATCAGGCACTTGAGTACAAACCAAAATCAGCAGCTAAACACTTCTGGCCCTGTTGAACTCATGTGGCATGTCAGAAATACTAGTAACTAAATACATTATAAAAATTGAAAATTAATTTCATATTCTCAAGATTCCTATGTGATATGTCATTCTGAAATTATATTTGTGTTCAGTTTGAAGGAATCTATGATAACCATCAGAAGGTTTCCAGAAAGCAAAACTTTTGAAAAAAGTTGTTGTCCAGTGAAATTAAAGCCGGAAAGAAGAATTATAGTGGGAATATGGAACATAAAGAACATGATCATGGAAAAACTGAATACAATAAAATATGATATTCATGAACTGTCCACTGACATCTTAAGCATCAACAAATAGAAATGGCCTGGAATTAGACATTTTTAGTCAGAAAATCACTAGCTAGGACATGAAAAACAAAAAAGTACAGCATTGCTTCAGGAAGGATTTAGCAAGGACAATTGATATAATGCAAACAATGACCAAATAATACCAATTAGACTTCTTGGACTTTAATATGAAGATTATCAAAGTTTATACTCAATGACTGATGTAGATGAAAAGGAGGTTGATGAGTTTTATGGTCAATCTGAAAGTGAACACAACATGTAAGCAAGATGAGTTGCATATGGTTGGAGACTGGAATGTCAAAGATTGAGATATTGACAAAAATGTAGTTGGACTATGCAGCCTAGGAAACAAAAATGAAACAAAAGAATTATTTACCAACTTCTGCTGATCACATTGCAAGATGACCAAGGCCTGAGGGACTGATTGCAGGGACCCATGATCCAGGAAAGGGTGCAACTAGCATGCAACACAAAATTGTACAAAGTTTCTCCTAGCCACAACTGCCAGCTGCTCTTCAAGCAAGAGTTGTGAGTCTAGGAAGAACCCCAAGTTGTGCATGGGGTCTGTCTGGTGCAGTGCAACCCCATCCAGAACTAAAGAAGATAGATGCAACTATAGCCACTCCGAGTCTTATCAGAGTTCAACAGAGTCTGTTGTCCCCATCCAGACCCCATAGCCTCCAAGTACTGCAAGATGGTAGCAACAGCAACATGTGGGTCACCTGGATGAAGATATGAATATTGTCAAGAATATTGATGATGCCTCATCCCATGGTGGCAGATGATGTCTCCCAGCAGCTACCTGTAGATGTTAAAGAGGAGCGCAGAAAGTACCAAGCCCTGCATATGTCACAAAGGGGTGGCATGGACTGGACCTCTCACTCTCTATCAATACTGATTAGGACCAGCCTTAGAAAACAGCCAAACCAATGCAAACCTCTGCCACTTAGATCTTGTAGCCATACCAAAAGGCTACTATGGTCAGTGGTATTGAAGGCTGCTGAGAGGTCAAGGAGAGCAAGGATGGATGCATTATTCCTATCATGCTTTTGTGAGATTATCAAATCATAAGTGTGATCAATACTGTTTCTCTCCCGGAACCAGGCCTAAAATCCGAGTGGATTTTAAGAACATTAAATATGTTCAAAGGGTAGCAACGATAATCAAGGGAATAAGAAGCTAGGTCCACTGAAGAAAAAGTTTATTATGAATTTGAGTTACAGCAGGGGTGGGTTCTAACTTACCTCGCTGCCGGTTCGCTTCCTCCCGCGCCACGTGGCCGCGCCTCATGGGCGCACGCGCATGCGCAGTTCCAAAAAAGAAAAAAAATTAAAAAACGCCGAAAACAAGATGGTGACGCATGCGCAGTGCCGGAAACTCGGCTTCTGCGCTTGCGCAGAAGAAAAAATAAATAAAAAATTTCAAATCCCCCCCCCAAAAAAGATGGCGGCGCCCACGGACCGGCACCGACCGAACCGGATCGGTGACATCATCGTGACGTCACCAGCGGGTCGCTACCGGTTCGGGAGAACCGGTCCGAACTGGGAGGAACCCACCTCTGAGTTACAGGAAGTGAGACAGCAGTTTAATATTTCAAAAAAAGACTTCCAGAACAAAACCAATTACCCAGAACAGTGGGGGAAATTCTCTTTATTGAATCTACTCAACAACAAGATGTAAAGAGTGGTTTAACTAGAATTTCTTTACTGGGAAGCAGGGATTGGACTGGATTGCCTAAATAGCTTCTTCAATTGTAGGGTTTTGTGATCTTGAATTATCTTCAAGTTAGACAATTAATACATATAAAATCCTTTCAAAAGATGATCACATGATTACTGACTAGAGCAGCACTTGCCTCTTGCTTTTGGTGTTTCTAGAAAGCTAAAACATCAACAGGCTGTATGAAAAAATATTTACTTACACAAGCAATTTTTGATGTTTTACAGGATAAAGGAACATTGCAGCAGCAACATAACAAAAATTTAATTCTGATTTCCACTTTGCAATCTAAACTAGATGAAGTTAGACATAGAGTACTTACTGATGCTAATGAGGATCATATGCTAAAGGAACAACTAAAAATACAAGAAGAACTTACAACAAAAAAAAGAGAGGTAAATCAAATATAACTCAAAACTCAGTGGAAACAAATTTCATGTTGATTCTTCTCATGTGAAAATATAATTAGCAGTGAAAAATCCTATTCCAAGAATATAATTTATAAATGCATAACGTCTTTTGTAAAAGTCCACAGATCCTTTTTCTTTTGTTTGCAGATGTTTATATAGGTAGTCCTCATTTAAAGACCATTTTTTCAGCAACTGTTTGAAGTTACGACAGTGCTGAATGAGATTTACGACCATTCTGCAAAATTGCAGCCATTGCAGTATCCCTGTGGTCACATGATTACCAATTGGGCACTTGGCAGCCAGTTGTTAATTATGATTGTCACAGAGTCCCACATTCACGTGATCACCATTTGTAACTTTCACTGTGTTCGCTTATGATAAGCAGAGTCAGTCGGGACACTAGCGGAAGGTTGCAGATGGCAATCATATGTCATCACGTTTAACAGTCGTGTTGGATTTGCTTAGCCACCACATTTGGACCTGTCCGAACTGCTGTCGAAATACAGTGTAGTATGTGATGTCATGCTTTACTGACTGCACCACTTAGTGACCTTGCTTCCTTTCCCAATAACAGATAGTTCTTGACTTATGACCATAATGGAGCCAGGAATTTCTTTTGTATGTCATAACGGTCATAAATCAAGACATCCACATGGCCAACTTGATTTGACAACATTGCAGCAGTTGAAAAGCAAACGGTGCTTCCTGGCAAAAAACATAATAAATTGTGTTAATATGATTGTGGGATGCTCCAAATGGCTGTAAATGTGGGTTGATTGCCAAGCAGCCAAATACAATCACATGACTGGAGGGGGGCAGCCGTTGGAACTTTGAATCTAGATCATAAGTACTTTTTGGGGGGGGTTGTGGGGGTTGTCATAATTTTGAATGCTTGCTAAGTCATGGGTTGTAAGTTGAAGACTTGTATCATTGTTAACCAAGAACTAAATTTATCAAAGAAAATTTGACTTGCCTTTAAGTGACAGCTGCAGGATTTATTTTATTTCCCGCTACAAAGGTGCAGGAAATATATTACATTTTTAGGGTGGGACTCCTAGAAACAAATAATTCCTATTTACTTTGAATTCTTTATCATGGTCTCTATGACCCATATACATTGAGTGTCATGTGTGCATAGTATGTTCAGAATCTTCTAAAGCTTACAGATTTCTTGGAAATACCTGATTCAGTATAGGGGCAGAGGGCAGAATTCTTCACCTCCAGCTATTTCTTACTATTCTTATAGAATAGACTTCATCTGTACCTTTTCCCATTGATAAGCCTGCTGATCAGAGTGAAAATCTACAGAATTTTAGATGCTTTCATCCTTTTTCCTGTGTAGCCTTTGCAGCTTACAAGAATCATCTCTGCCTCCTGAAACATCCCAATTTAGTTTCTATCCATCATGGGCAGATGGAACATTTGATTCTGTCTTCTCTAAGATACAAAGAATATTAGGTCTTATTTAGTTCTCAGAAAAATCTTCATGGTTAAATGGAGTATGCAGAAAACATTTCTATACTTGCACAAAATGGCATTTATTTAATTTCCACAACCCATAAAAAGAATTAAGTCTCTTTTTAGCATTTTCCAAACCCTCTCTTACTTTTCTGATCTGAGAAAAGAAAGAAAAGCTTGATTGCTTGTAAACAATGAAGCTAGCGCATTCATCACCAATTTTTGTAAGAGAGTTTATAGCAGAGGTGGGTTCCTCCCGGTTCGGACCGGTTCAGTCGAACCGGTAGCAACCCGCTTTTGACGTCACGGAGCTGGTTCGGTTGGTGCCAGTACGTGGACGCCGCCATCTTTTTTTGGAATATTTTTTTTGGGGGAATTTTTATTTATTTATTTTTTCTTCTGCGCATGCGCAGAAGCCGAGTTACCGGCACTGCGCATGCGCTGCCATCTGCGCACGGCCACGTGGCGCGGGAGGAAGCGAACCGGCAGCGAGGTAAGTTAGAACCCACCCCTGGTTTATAGCTCAGGTTTGCAAATCTCGACGTAATTTTTTTTCCTTTTGATAGATGTTTACAGTTTAGGAGTCGTTCTAACTGAAATATATATACTTTATATAAATAAATAATGTGAACTTTTACAAAGATATGTTGATAGAATGATTGAAGATAGTAATACTTTGTTTAATTCCATAATTTCATTTTGTTTCAGGTTGCTGATTTATTAGAACAACTTGAACAATTTAAAGAGAATTTAATGAATAAAAATGGAGAAATCTTACAGCTGAAATCAAAGTTAGAAGTGGAAAAAAATGCTAACATCAACAAACTAATCCAATTGAAAGAAGAAAATGCACACCTGAAAGTATGCCTGCAATTTAATTTTAAGGAAAAATAGTTTCTTTAGAGCAGGGGTGAAATCTACTTACCTTCCCTACCGGTTTGGAAGTGCATGCGCCGTGCGCGTGCGCTCGTTTAGCTTGCGCACGCGCCGATGTCACGTCCCATTTTTTACCCACTGTGCATGCGCAGAAGGCTTTGCACATGTGCAGAGGGTTAAAACCAGGAAGTAACCGACATCCGGGCAGGTGGGCAGAGTCTCGCGCTGCTGCCACTATCAGTTCTCCGAACCACGTTCCGCTGCCGCTACCTACTCGCGCGTGCCAGACAGAACCAGGAGGATTTCACCACTGCTTTAGAGATTGTGTTCCTAGAAACTACATATAATTACCTTAATTAAGGAGAAAGCATATAATGTGTTTGTGGGAGAATTTGCTGTAGCAATGCCACAAAACAATTAAAACTAGATCTAGAGTTTAGATCTAGTTTAGGTGCACAGCCTTTTTTTTAAGCAAATAATAATTAGAGAAATATTGCACTAGGAGAAGATGGTATGCAAATCCTAAATTTAATTCCAGTGTCTCTGTTCAAAATTGGACTTCTTAGGAGAACAGATACAGTTGCAAGAAAAAGTATGTGAACCCCTTGGGATTACGTGGAGTTTTGCATGAATTGGTCATAAAATGTGCTCTGAACGTCATCTAAGTCACAACAATAGAAAAACACAGTCTGCTTAACATAATACTACACAAACATTAGATGTTGCCATGGTTTAATTGAACATAGCATGTAAACATTCACAGTGCAGGGAGGAAAAAGTATGTGAGCCCCTAGCCTAATGACTTCTCCAAGAGCTAATTGGAGCCAGGAGTGAGCCAACCTT